>JAMFTG010000933.1:35000-42500 GCA_023974075.1 Chaenocephalus aceratus
AAGACACAGGGAGAAGACACAGGAGGAAGACACAGGGAGAAGACACAGGGAGGAGGACCAGACGATAACCCAGGAGGACAACATGACGGGGAGAAGCGACTGAAGACATACAAAACTAAAACCGTGACATAACACAAGAATCGTGACATCTAGTCCTTCAATCATTCGATCAGTTCTTCAACATGCTCACGGTCCTTCTGCCATACGACTGAATGTTCTGTCAACCATGCAGTCCTTCTCCAACACGTCTCCACATGTGTTGTTCTACAATCCTTCAACCATTGATATCCATCGATCATTCCTTCATAACCTCCCAGCGTCCGTTTAACCCTTAACGACTCCATCGTACCCGTCTGTATCGCATTCTCCATCACGTTGACCTCTCCATCCCTTCTCTGACCTCTCCATCCCTTCTCTGACCTCTCCATCCCTTCTTTGACCTCTCCATCCCTTCTCTGACCTCTCCATCCCTTCTTTGACCTCTCCATCCCTTCTCTGACCTCTCCATCCCTTCTCTGACCTCTCCATCCCTTCTTTGACCTCTCCATCCCTTCTTTGACCTCTCCATCCCTTCTATGACCTCTCCATCCCTTCTTTGACCTCTCCATCCCTTCTCTGACCTCTCCATCCCTTCTCTGACCTCTCCATCACTTCTTTGACCTCTCCATCCCTTCTTTGACCTCTCCATCCCTTCCCTTCTCTGACCTCTCCATCACTTCTCTGACCTCTCCATCCCTTCTCTGACCTCTCCATCACTTCTTGGACCTCTCCATCACTTATTGGACATGCCTATAACTGGTTTTCCATCCCATATCTGCCTCTTAACCTCTCCATCAGTGCTCTCCACCCTTTCAATCCACCCTCTGACCTTTGACCTCTCACTCTTCCCAGGGATCAGAGTTCAGATATGCAGCGGAGAAGTGTTTGCTCTGCGGTTTGACGGCTACGTGAGAAACGAGACGAAGAAAACAGATCATTCTGTGTCCCTGCGTCCAGATTGTGTTTACACGATAGAAGGTTCCCCGTCTGAGGTGCTGTGATGAGCCGCCTCCACAGGACAGGAAGTGGTTATACAACCAGCCAGAAACAAGGCGACTGTGTCAGCCTAAAGATACCATCGGACTGGAGAGAGAGGCGCATCCCCAGTCCGTTGGTGTTCCTTAAGGTATCCTTTATATCGGAGAACTGTGCTTGTGTTTCTAAACATGGCATGTCGTATACAACACTTCAAAACGTTTTGGGCATTTTTCTAACATTTAAAAAAAGCTTTTTTGAAGAAAAAACTAAATGTTACAATAATATAAAGATTTGAATAAGAGTCAGACATTTCTTCACATTGTTCACTGGGATTTTCCTGCATTTACTAATTATTAAGATTTATTAATATATCCTATATGTTTGTCCCTGTTGTGCGTGTGTGTGTGTGCGTGTGTGTGTATGTGTGTGTGTATGTGTGTGTGTGTATGTGTGTGTGTGTGTGTGTGTCTGTGTGTGTGTGTGTGTGTGTGTGTGTGTGTATGTGTGTGTGTGTGTGTCTGTGTGTGTGTCTGTGTGTGTGTGTGTGTGTGTGTGTGTGTGTGTGTGTGTGTGTGTGTATGTGTGTGTGTGTGTGTGTGTGTGTGTGTGTGTGTGTGTCTGTGTGTGTGTGTGTGTGTGTATGTGTGTGTGTGTCTGTGTGTCTGTGTGTGTGTGTGTGTGTGTGTGTGTGTGTGTGTGTGTGTGTGTGTGTGTGTGTGTGTGTGTGTGTGTACAAACACAGATACACAGACACAGGAGTCATGTTCAAGGTGAAAGTAAAGATTAATATCACAACATGAATATTCTGGAACGCGGCGGCGGCGCATAAACATCAGAGAAAGCTAACGCTGTCTCTCCGTATCTGTCCATCTCAGACAGAACGCGTACACAGCATCAACGACTGTCCGTAAAAACAGCAGCAACTCTGAGAGAAGTTCAGGTAATAATCTTTGTAAAAGCTTCGACCAGACGACTTCAACAGGACGACTCACACAGATTCACTAATAAATAAACGTATATATATATATATGTTTATATAAACAGAACAAGATACTGGCGTTTATTAAAACACGCTGGTTACATGTTACCGTATATTCTCTGTCACTTCTTTCTTTCTTCCACCACGTCCTGCTCTCAGTAAGGACGCACGTTTCCCATACAAGGCTCTGTTTGGTAATATTGTTGTCGTTAAATAACATTTACATTAAATATTAACGTTCATCTTTGAGTCGTATACGTGTTGAACACCATCTGACTTGCAGCTGTCCTCACCTGGCCATAAGCTCTTCCACTTCCTGCCGTCACGTGAGCTTCACGACGCCTTGAGGCCTGTTCCTGAGACGTGTATAAACCTCCTAAAGCTTTTCCTCAGATATAATTATATCCTCCAGGAGACGAGGAAGAAGAATGTAATTACGACCTGAGATGTTAATTTTAATGTTATATGTAATATAATATTCCCCTTAAGTATTCATCCCAGCTCCTGGTGGTACGCTCATCTTCAGTTCCAGGGGACGCAGCAGATTCCTGTTCTAACATCGATGAGAGACGCCCATGTTCATGGAGAGTATCATCTCTGTGATACAACACGACCAGAAACGTTTTTTTAAGCTTCTTCTTGCCCCTGTTGAACATGAACAGAGACTATCTGAACATTATTATTATTTATTTGTTTTTTGGTAGTTTGTTATAATTATTAATCTGAGTGAAAAAAAGAGAATATATATATATATTATTGTTAGATTTTTTTTGTTTCTGACATATTCAATAAATTGAAAAAAAAATTGAGAAATGTTAAAATAAGTCAGATTGTAGTTCTGTTTCCGAACCGGCTGTCTTTTAATTGGGTTTCCACGAAGTTAGCCACAAAGTAAAATGCACTCACTGCAATAGCTTTGACCTTTCAGATCAAGCTGCACCTCTTCTCTGGATTCCTCTCGATGTTCGTAGACGTCACAAAATGTCAGCAATTTCAATTATTATCCAGCTTTTTTAATCTTTCTTCTTTGCACTGAAGTATCAGGCCCGTCCGCTTCAGATCCAGTGGAAAGAAGCTTCTCTCATGGTTTCTTAAGGCAATTTATTTCATGCGCTTCAATTCGAAAACGATGTTGATTAAAGAGTTGTTAATTCTGTAGCGCAATCCTCTGCTGAATCCTAAAGAACCAACAAAGGAAACACAAGACCGTTTACTGGTCTTTACATCGAGAAGGAAGCTCATCCCGGACTAGTTAAGAGATCACATGTGGTCGGAGTCATGACGACAACAAACTCCTTGAATCTCACTAAAACACTTTTTAACGATGTCTGCTGCGAAGAAGGAAATATATATATTATATAAAAAATAGGCATTGACCGATTTCTATTAAACTTGGTGAATGGGTGAAGTGTAAGCCGAGGAAGAAGCCATGCACATGTGGAGTTGATCAGAACCATGCAGAGGTTATACACGTTGTGTTTACGCTGAGTTGAATGCTCCATTCTGATTGGTCCATTTGAACATTCCAGAGGTTGTTACGTTCCGATAACAGACTGTTGCTAGGCAGAACAGACTGCAGTATCCTGTACTCGTGAAAAAGGTCTAATATGTAATGCTTGTACATTCATTAGACCCTCCAGAAAAACGCGATTCTTCCATCGCAGAATTTACCGCATAATCAGCAAAATGGCGCACATTTTTAAAATGGCGCATATTTATCAAAAGGCGAATAATCTCCGCGTTTTTCCACACAAAGTTGAGGGAAAAAAAGTGAACTCGTCTTGACGTGAAGTGATGATGATGATGATGAGGATGATGAGGATGATGAGGATGATGAGGATGATGACGACGCGACGTCATCACAGAAGGTAAACAACACCGCAGAGTGAACGTGTGGAGCTCACACGAGAGAGAAAACACCGAGATGAAAACATCTAATCCATCTCATTTACCGACGAACGTTTCTGCTGAAGACCGGGCAAAGCAGTTCCCGATGTCTCGCACGGGAGTGGGGGAAACTGTTCTGCACCCCGTGCGACTGTGTGTTGGAGCATAAGAGAAGATCCACGGTGACGACCCACTTCGATTCATTCAAACATTCCAACATGCTTTCTGCTGCTGCTACAAGAAAGCCAAACAGCTCACGTCCACCGAGGCATCGACCTCCAACACTCTTTAGAGGGCTACACGAAACGAGGCGGAGAAGTGTGTGTGTGTGTGTGTGTGTGTGTGTGTGTGTGTGTGTGTGTGTGTGTGTGAGTGAGAGAGAGAGAGAGAGAGAGAGTGTGATTAAAATAGCCCACTTGCTTTCACAATAGATAACCATTGGACGTGTTGAGTTGGATAGTAGGGGATAGCGTTAGCGGCAGGTTGTGTGAGAGAGAATAAATAAGACAGCCCAATATTTATTTGTTCCGCATATTTAGCATATTTCGCAACTTCCCGCAATTTCACCGCACACAATCACATCAAACCTGTTTCTGCATGTTTGATCCCATGATCAAGGATTTTAGCCCGCGTTGTTCTGGAGGGTCTACTTAATGAATGAAAGCAGTGATATGTCTCCATGTTGCAAGAAGAGCATGTTTTAAAGTCAAACATACACAAAATGTGTTTAAATTAGATTAGGGTTAGGTGCAAGGATGGCCTCTTGAGGCCATCCTTGCACCTAACCCTAATCTAATTTTGCTTTTAATCTGTGAAGCACTTTGAATCGCCACGTGCTGAAAAGGGCTATATAAATAACATTGCCTTGCCTTCACATTGTTTCCCAACACATCTTCCCACATCTTTACTCGGAGCTGTCTCGAGTAAAGCAAGACTTGCCAGCCCTCCCGATTTCATTGCCCTCTCCCGGTTTCCTCCCGCGGTCACATTTCTCCCGATTTCTGACAAAATCAGATTTACTCACGACTGTTTCCACTCGGACTTTAATACAGCTACACCATTGTTTGGTTTCCATGGTAGCGCGTCTCTTTAGTAGCGCGCGCAACTGAAAGTTGCGCGCGCAAGAGGCCAGACCTCAAGAGGCCAGACCTCAAGAGGCCAGACCTCAAGAGGCCAGACCTCAAGAGGCCAGACCTCAAGAGGCCAGACCTCAAGAGGCCAGACCTCAAGAGGCCAGACCTCAAGAGGCCATCCTTGCACCTAACCCTAATCTAATCTGCATCTAGTTTTTCTCTGGATAAAATTGGAACAGACGGAACTTGAGGAGGATTTGCTGGAAAAAATGTGAATCAACGATGTTAAGCTTTGTGAAAGAATAAGAGAAGGACAAGTTGCAAAGCAGCAGCACAGAGTCAAAGTCAGAACAAAGCGAGGATACAGCAGAGAGAGAACGACCGCTTCTCTCTCCCTGAAGAGACCCTCCCTCGCTCCTCTTGACTCCCGAACTCGTCGTACGTAACACCTGGTCGCAGTTGTTCTGCTCGGCTGACAGTGAACGCTCTCGCTCCCCAGACGCAGGGCAGGAGTCCCAAACAAAGCCCCCCCCCCCCCAGGAGGCTGTGTGCTTCTAGAGAGCCAGGCGCGGGGAATGAAGCGTTCCTGACGCAGCGATACACCAGCAGAGTTTATGGAGCTATGGAGGATCCGGCGCTCTCCACACTCTGGGACCCTCGGGTTATTTATCTTTCAGTCACTCCATCTTCCTGTGTCTGCACCGACGGCCCTGCAGGCGGGGGGGGGCGCTCCCATTGTCCTCTCAACTCTTCCACTGAGCTGTCACAGAGGAATAAGCCAGTTATCGCCCGTTACATTAGACCAGGGGTGTCCACGCCGTTTCCACTGAAACACGAAGGGTTGTGCCGCTTGCTAGAGGTGAGGTGTATTCAGCTAAATCAATCAGTCAATCAAACCGTGGAGACGCAGGTGCTTGTGTTGCAGCTCGTTCCTTAAACAGAAGCCTCAGATGGTTTCTGGGGGAAAGTGTTTTCAAGCTTGTTTTGAAAATACACTTTTTTATCATCCAATATGTTTTAGACAAAGTTCTCGACTTGAATTGACTGAATTTATCTGGAACACATAATAATAATAATAATAATAGATTTATGTTGTTGGCGCTTTTACAGGTGCTCAAAGACGCTTTACAGATGTAGAGAAGAGTAAAAGAAAAGAACGACGAATACATATGTAGTTAAAGAGAAAGTCAAATAATACAAAAACAATCACACATTGGAGAGGTGAGTGTTTTGAAGGTGGTGAGGTCGGTGCTCTGAACATGAATGCTACGTGTGATATGGTTTGGGAACGAGTCAGCATGTTAGCCCGTCCACTTACTCATCACTGTACCCTGTATGCCAAGGCAGGTCTGCCTTCACTCTCTGTACGGAGGCTCAGTCACTGGTACACGTTTATCTATAAAGCTTTGTTGGGTAAACTCCCGTATTATATCTGCTCTCTGATAACACAGAGAGCTGCAAGCAGCTACTGTCTGAGATCACATGGTGTAGTCTTGTTAGATGTGCCGAGAGCAAGGACTGTCTCAGGTGAGACAGCTTTTATGTGCAGCTCCACTTGCTTGAACAATCTTCAGCAAGAATTGAAACTGAGCGATCTCATTCCTCTGCATGTTTTTAAAGCTAGGGTAAATGAAATGCTTGCTGATACAATGGGCACTTGTAAATGTCTATAACTATGTAACCTGTAAATATAATGTATAATGTCCTTTATTGTTTCATGTTTCATGTGGAACCTATATGCTGCAGGTCTCCCTTGAAAAAGAGTTCTATGATCTCAATGGGACCAATCTGGATAAATAAAGGTTTGAAATGAAATGAAATGAAATCCATGTTTCCCCCTGCCTCCAGGCGCTAAGCTAAGCTAAGTGCCTTCGCTCGTTAGACTGAACATTATAGATCCAATAAGCCCATGTCCCATAGCATTAAACTGTAGAGTGGTGCAGGAAGGAGTTGTAAAGGTCCAGAACTGAGTCCACATGTTAGCCCGTCCATGGTTCCCCTGCCGCCAGGCTCCAAGTGCTCGTTAGAGTGAATAGTATACATTCCAACAAGCTAATTTCCCGTAATATTGAACTGTTCAGAGCTGCAGGAATGAGTCCTAAAGACTGGGAACGTCCATGTTTCCCCTGCCTCCAGGCGCTATGCTAAGTGCCTTCGCTCGTTACACTGAACAGTTATAGATCCAATAAGACCATGTCCCATAACATTGAACTGTAGAGTGGTGCAGGAAGGAGCTGTAAAGGTCCAGAACATTTCATCACTTCCTGTCCTTTCTTCTGGAGGTCAATGGTCCTCTGAATGTGTTTTTGGATGTTAGCCTAAAATACGGACGTTATCTCGTCCTTTCTGAGGTTTCTTCGTGTGTTCCTGCTTTGATTATAGGAATGAGTCCTGCAACCCAGAATCCGGGGGATGCTGCCTTCAGGGTCCAACACATACAATACGACATCCCTGCACTCTTTACTGTACTGTAGGTGTCTGCATACTTTTTGCAATGAACTTAGCACTTTGAGTTTTGTTTACGCAAATGAAAAGTGCGCTTAT
>JAMFTG010000933.1:47500-55000 GCA_023974075.1 Chaenocephalus aceratus
CCTAACACTTCCCAAAGAGTGAGGAAACGCTTAACAACAGAAGTGAGAATATCCCTTTGTTTCCTCTCCTCACAGGCGCCTCAATCTGAAACTAAACTTTTTATTTTTTAACAAGTCATCCGTCGATATTACGCTCCAGTTCCTTGGAGAACATTTCCAGCAGCCGTGTCCCGGGAAAGAGCCGTCGGGAAGAAATAAAACATGAGATGAGGCGAGGTCGGGGGAATATTTAAAGAGATGAGGTCGAATTAGAGCGGGTTTGAAGGGGAGGACAGACTCAGTGAGGAGGTGGAAAGGAGGTGAATTCAAGTACAACACTTTGAGGGGAGGAACTATTTGGATTTCTACTTTTCTGATAAGTTACGTGTGAAGAGCAGAGTCAGAATGTCTACATCAAATCTTCATGATCCACTCTGCAGAGGAAGTGGAGGATTGCAGATCTATTATTAAATATCTGTGGTGGATTATTAACGGAAATGTCCACTTTATTACACCTGTAGTTTCCTGTGCGTGTTTCCTGACCAGAAAATTAACTTTTACCAAAGTTTTCCGCGTTAAAATATGAACTAAATGTCCTTATTGCAGCCTGCTCTCAAAACATGTCAATCAAACACAAGTGCACTGCAATTACGTTTCAAAATAAACATATTCTTTACATATATTACGATCAAAATCATGATATTTTACTCTAAAATAATTAATAAATACTTCCAGAATAACCATTTAACTGCTATGCCAAAAAGGTATTAAAATCTATATAAGTAATCACTATTTTGTGGGTAATTTATAAACTTATCCAAAGAAATGATGTAATAAAAACATAATTATTTCAGAGCACTTCCTCTGCCTGCCTTTCAGCGGCCTTGAAAGCCTTTAGAGTTTTACAGCGGAGTTTATTGAGCGTCTTCTCCGCGGTTCGGCTGCAGCTTTATTATCACACGCTAATTGGAAAAGCAGAAGCCATTAACTCCACACAGACAAATCCCAGCCATTGATACAATTAGGAGGCGGGGTAATTGTACACTAATGCAATCTTATCTTCTGTTGTCGTCATTATCTGACAAAATCCCATTAGTGCGGCGTGCCGACATAAATACACAATAATCCTGTGAAACGTGCAGGCTGATATATTTCAGAGGCATGAGGAGGATGTGACACGTCTACTTCTCTGAGGCAACATGTTCAAATATAACTCTTAACTGCAGATGGTCCAAAAAGGCTCAAATCTCCATCGGACACCTTTTGGTTTTAGCTACGGAACGTGTTGACATCACTCGCGCTCCGATTGGCTCAAACAGTGCAACACATTGGACGTGATGGGCTAAGGGGCGGGACATCTCTAAGCGGCTTTGACCAATCACAGCAGAGCCGAACAGTAACCAATCAGAGCAGACTGGCTCTGGTTCAGACAGAGGGTGAAACGAGGTGCTGCGGGCGGCACAGGCAATATGAGAAAATAATAATTTCACTTTTTTCTTTTTAATGGAAGGAAGTGAGGGTACGAGAGAGGGGAGGAAGTGAGGGTAGAGAGGGGGGGGGAGTGAGGGGCGAGGAGGGGAGGAGGGAAGTTGAGGGGGTAGAGAGGAGGGGAGGAAGGAAGTGAGGGTAAGGAGGGGAGGATGAGGGTAGAGGAGGGGGAGAAAGTGAGGGGAGAGCGGAGGGGGGAGTGAGGGTAAGAGGAGGGGAGGAGCGGGGAGAGGAGGGGAGGAAGTGAGGGTAGAGAGAGGAGGGAGGAAGGAGGGTAGCGAGAGGAGGGGGAAGTGAGGGTAGAGAGGGGGGGAGGGGTGAGGGTAGAGAGGAGGGGGAAGTGAGGGTAGAGAGGAGGAGGAAGTGAGGGTAGAGAGGAGGGGAGGAAGTGAGGGTAGATAGAGAAGTGAGGGGTTAGAAGTAGGGGGGAGGAAGTGAGGGGGTAGAGAGGAGGGGAGGAAGTGAGGGTAGAGAGGAGGGGAGGAAGTGAGGGGTAGAGAGGAGGGAGGAAGTGAGGGTAGAGAGGAGGGAGGAAGTGAGGGTAGAGAGGAGGGGAGGAAGTGAGGGTAGAGAGGAGGGAGGAAGTGAGGGTAGAGAGGAGGGGAGGAAGTGAGGGTAGAGAGGAGGGGAGGAAGTGAGGGTAGAGAGAGGGGAGGAGTGAGGGTAGAGAGGAGGGAGGAGTGAGGGTTAGAGAGGAGGGAGGAAGTGAGGGTAGAGAGGAGGGGAGGAAGTGAGGGTAGAGAGGAGGGGAGGAGTGGGGAGTGGGGTAGAGAGGAGGAGGGAGGAAGTGAGGGTAGAGAGGGGGAGGAGGAAGTGGGTAGAGAGGGGGAGGGAGGAAGTGAGGGTAGAGAGGAGGGGAGGAAGTGAGGGTAGGAGGAGGGGAGGAAGTGAGGGTAGAGAGGAGGGAGGGAGGAAGTGAGGGTAGAGGGGAGGAGGGGAAGTGAGGGGAGGGGGAGGAGGAGGGGAGAAGTGAGGGTAGAGAGGAGGGGGGAAGTGAGGGTAGAGAGGAGGGAGGAAGTGAGGGTAGAGAGGAGGGGGAGGAAGTGAGGGTAGAGAGGAGGGGAGGAGGAAGTGATGGTAGAGGAGGGAGGAAGTGAGGGTAGAGAGGAGGGAGAAGTGAGGGTAGAGAGGAGGGGAGGAAGTGAGGGTAGAGAGGAGGGGAGGAAGTGAGGGTAGAGGGAGGGGAGGAAGTGAGGGTAGAGAGGAGGAAGTGAGGGTAGAGAGGAGGGGAGGAAGTGAGGGTAGAGGAGGGGAGGAAGTGAGGGTAGAGAGGAGGGGAGGAAGTGAGGGTAGAGAGGAGGGGAGGAAGGGTAGAGGTAGAGAGGAGGAGGAAGTGAGGGTAGAGAGGGGGGAGGAGTGAGGGTGAGGAGAGGAGGGGGGGGAAGTGAGGGTAGAGAGGAGGAAGTGAGGGTAGAGGAGGGGAGGAAGTGAGGGTAGAGGAGGGGGGAGGAAGTGAGGGTAGAGAGGAGGAGGGGGAGGAAGTGAGGGCAGAGAGGAGGGAGGAAGTGATGGTAGAGAGGAGGGGAGGAGTGATGGTAGAGAGGAGGGAGGAAGTGAGGGTAGAGAGGAGGGGAGGAAGTGAGGGTAGAGAGGAGGAGGAAGGAGTTGAGGGTAGAGAGGAGGGGAGGAAGTGAGGGTAGAGAGGAGGGGCGGAAGTGAGGGTAGAGAGGAGGAGGAAGTGAGGGGAAAGAGGAGGGGAGGAAGTGAGGGTTAGAGAGGAGGGGGAGGAACTGAGGGTTAGAGAGGAGGGGAGGAAGTGAGGGTAGAGAGGAGGGGAGGAAGTGAGGGTAGAGAGGAGGGGAGGAAGTGAGGGGAAAGAGGAGGGGAGGAAGTGAGGGTAGAGAGGAGGGGAGGAAGTGAGGGTAGAGAGAGGAGGGGGAGGAAGTGAGGGTAGAGAGGAGGGAGGAACTGAGGGTAGAGAGGGGGGAGGAAGTGAGGGTAGAGGAGGGGGGAGGAAGTGAGGGTAGAGGAGGGGAGGAAGTGCGGGTAGAGAGGAGGAAGTGAGGGTAGAGGAGGGGAGGAAGTGAGGGTAGAGAGAGGGGGAGGAAGTGAGGGTAGAGAGGAGGGGAGGAAGTGAGGGCAGAGAGAGGGGGGAGGAAGTGATGGTAGAGAGGAGGAGGGGAGGAAGTGATGGTAGAGAGGAGGTGAGGGAAGTGTGGGTAGAGAGGAGGAGGAGGAGAAGTGAGGGTAGAGAGAGGGAGGAAGTGAGGGTAGAGAGGAGGGAGGAAGTGAGGGTAGAGGAGGGGAGGAAGTGAGGGTAGAGAGGAGGGGAGGACGTGAGGAGGGGAAAGAGGAGGGGAGGAAGTGAGGGTAGAGGAGGGGAGGAAGTGAGGGGAAAGAGGAGGGGAGGAAGTGAGGGTAGAGAGGAGGGGAGGAAGTGAGGGTAGAGAGGAGGAGGAAGTGAGGGTTAGAGAGGAGGGGAGGAATGAGGGTAGAGGAGGAGGGGAGGAAGTGAGGGTTAGAGAGGAGGGGAGGAAGTGAGGGTAGAGAGGAGGGGAAGGAAAGTGAGGGTAGAGGAGGGGAGGAAGTGAGGGTAGAGTAGAGAGGAGGAAGTGAGGGTAGAGGAGGGGAGGAGTGAGGGTAGAGAGGAGGGGAGGAAGTGAGGGTAGAGGAGGGGAGGAAGTGAGGGTAGAGAGGAGGAAGTGAGGGTAGAGGAGGGAGGAAGTGAGGGTAGAGAGGAGGGGAAGGAAGTGAGGTAGAGGAGGGGAGGAAGTGAGATAAGCAGAAAGAAGAGGTTAAAGGACAGAACATTGGTGAGAGGAAAGCAGCGACAGGAGGAGAGCGAAAGATGCATCATACATAAGAGCCTTCTACAGTATCTCTAGTCTCACAACACTTCCCTGAAACTCACACACTTCCTGAACACACACACTTCCCTGAACACACACACTTCCCTCACGTCCTAATCCCGGGTGTCTTGAGATTTGCATAGCGCCCGTGATAATGCGTCGGTGGAGGGAAAGAGAAGGTGAGACAGGGCGGAGGCTTCAGAGCAGATTAAGGATGTGAGATCCAGTGTAATCCCTCAGAGCGCGGCCGACATGCTGTAACCCGCAGAATAAGAGTGCTAGCCTTCAAACGGAGGAGGTGAGCTGGTCACACGACTTCAACACCTGGTGACTTTCAACGAGACGGAATTACAGCGACAACACAAAAGACCTGGACCCTCATCTGGCTGTATTTGAGACGCATCACCGACACGTTTGATGTGTGTCTTCTCCCGGCTCTCTGAGTATCAAATAGTCCCAGTGATGCATCCTTTCTCTGCTTCCTTTCTCTGCTTCCTTTCTCTGCTTCCTTTCTCTGCTTCCTTCCTCTGCTTCCTTCCTCTGCTTCCTTCCTCTGCTTCCTTCTGCGTCCTTTCTCTGCTTCCTTCCTCTGCTTCCTTTCTCTGCTTCCTTTCTCTGCTTCCTTTCTATGCTTCCTTTCTATGCTTCCTTTCTCTGCTTCCTTCCTCTGCTTCCTTTCTCTGCTTCCTTTCTCTGCTTCCTTCCTCTGCTTCCTTTCTCTGCTTCCTTCCTCTGCTTCCTTCTCTGCTTCCTTTCTCTGCTTCCTTTCTCTGCTTCCTTTCTCTGCGTCCTTTCTCTCCAACATCAACTTCCTAATTCACTGAAACGCCCACATGTAAATCCCCTTCACATCAAGTGTCCCCTTCTGTTCCCTTGCTGATGTTCACAGCGAGGCACGGAGACACCGATCAGACGTCTCTCCAGCCGTCACCGCTGCCAAAGAAATACGTTGCGTAATAAAAGGTTCAACGTGATGGCTCGTCTCACTTAGCAACAGCTCGCATCAAACACAACGGCATTGTCGATATATAGGAACTACATTTCACCAACGAGGTCATTAACAAACGTGTGATATCAACGTCAGGACTCGTGCAGACGCAGGTTCAGAAGCTTAATCAGGAAAGGATACGAGCTTACAGATCGTTAACTGAGTCCCGGTGAGTTCAGGGTCCTCTATCGGAGCGCGACCCGAAACGCAGCAGGCGAGAAAGTCCTCCCGTTACGGCTGCTGCCTTTCTGGTCGTCTCCTGTCTCCTGTCTCCTGTCTCATATGCAAATGAGCTGTGCGGGTGCCTGAGCTCATTGGCTGCCATCTCCTGGTCCGCCTCCCGAAGATTGTGATTGGAGCACGCCGGGCCCGACGCACTCCAATCGCCGCACACAGCCGGCGCGGGAGATGACTTCAAAGCCTGTACCTGAGGACACTCCGGAGGCTCTGCTGGGGAGCGGAGGCGTCTCACTGGTGGCTAGGTTCTGGGCGAATGTGTTGACAGGAGGTTAACGTGCGGTCAGTGTTATTGTGATTAGCTTAGTGTTGTGTGACGGTTGTACTCTCACAGCTTCCTGTATGCAGACGGTCCCACTGGGTTGTAGCTGCTCTGTAGTCGGTTGTTATCTGTCTCTTTGTTCGAGTCCTGCTCGTGTTCGCTCAGGCCTCCATTTTGTTTCACCTTGCTTTATAAGAACTGCTTGTAACTGTTACCAACTCCCTGCTGCTGTGTTTCCCCTCGTGGGACGTTTCCTTTAGAAACAGGAGATTATCTGATTTGACTTTGCATCGTCTATAATCACAGATCTGAAGGAAACTGCAGCTTTTATTAAAACATGATTATTGTGTCTTTTTCTAACTCGTCTTGATGAAGCAGAGTCCAACAGTCGCTCCTCTTCCTCTTCGTATCAGCCATAATGAATGTCCCTGATGTCGTTACCACTGAGCCACATTAATGCATCCCGTTTGATCAGAACCAGATCGAGACGAGAACAGATCGCCGCTCAGTTTTCATTTCAATCCAATTAGAAAAAAACACATTTTTACTCACACATACACACACACACACACACACACACACACACACATACACACGCACCACACACACACACATACATATACACACACACACACAGACACACACACACACACACACATACACACACACACACACATACTCACATACACACACACACATACACACACACACATACACACACATACACACACACACACACGATTAAGTAATTTGCAGTAAGATAATTGGAGCTGTGCAGATGGAAGGAAAGAAGAATGATTTCTGTCATTAAGTGTAAAACCTTCATGAGTATCGGCAGAGACAAATCAAAGTTATGTGGCATCTGCATCAGAGAGTGTGTGTGGTGTGTGTGTGGTGTGTGTGTGTGTGTGTGTGTGTGTGTGTGTCAGTACCTACTTGCTGTGATAAACTGGCTGAGAGTGTGTGAGCGATTTCAATCAGTCAGATTTGAAGCATGGAGAGAGAACATTAGTTACAATGTGAAAAACATCATGTGACACAGACACGTACGTACACACACACACACACACACAGACACGTACACACACACACACGCACACAGACACACACACACACTCACACCCCCCGCTGTGACTCTTCTCTGCGTGAACACAGAGAGCCGAGGGCGAGCGACTCTGATAATTTTCAATTAAATCTATCTCTCTGTGAGGAACACACACACACACACAACACACTCTCTCACACACACACACACACACACACACACACACTCTCACACACACACACACACACACACACACACACACACACACACTCACACACACACACACACACACACACACTCTCACACACACACACACACACTCTCACACACACACACACACACACACACACTCTCACACACACACACACTCACACACACACACACTCACACACACACACACAACACACACCCACACACACACACACACACACACCATCGCTGTGTACCACACACTGATCTGACTGCAGTACGTTGTACTTCCTGTGGAGAACCGGCCAATCAGAGGAGACATGAAGACACTAAGCTCCACAGTTTAAACTCAACTCAGAAGCAGATTTAGGAATGAGCCGTTTTCAAGTCGTGATGTTTCACGATGAAGGTCTACGAGCCTACGATACTGCTTTCAATTAAAAAGCTAGTTTAGTTATTTAATAATTAATATGGATTGCCCACTTCCTCCCCGGCGACATCGTTAAGCAAAGCTCAGTATTAG
>JAMFTG010000933.1:60000-96171 GCA_023974075.1 Chaenocephalus aceratus
GAAGTGGGTAGAGTAGAAGTATAAAGCCAGTACACAAGTAAAGTACCTCAGAATTAAACTTACAGCACTTATACTTCGTTATAACATTTCAATCTTCGACTTGAGAAGCGAGAGAAACGTCAGTAGCATCCGTACGAGATGCTAATGCTAAATTCCAAATATCTCTCTGATACATTAGTTTGCAAGTTAGTTAATGTCGCATGCCTGTCCTGACATGTGTCTCTGTTTTAGGACGTTTATACACAGATATTGCCGCATGGGGAGAAATCAAAGTCGACGACCAGTATGAAGAACATCAAATGACATGTTTCACCAGATTCCTCCATACGGATATGGACGATGCTGTTGAGTTGAGTATGGATCGAGTACGAGAGTAATGACGCCTTAAAAGCTGGAAAACTACACTTATAATATACAATCCATCTGTGAATCCTGTCTCATGGCGCAACCATGATACACATTCAACACAACAACAAGAATGTACCGAAGCATCAGAAACCAGTTCGTCAATACTTCATTCGTCATGTTGTACAGATGGTCGTTAACATTATTGAAGTGTGTTAACCTGCACGTTGATCGATTGACAGCCACTGAGCGACCACAGGGACACTGCCTCCGTGCTGCAGGAGCCCACATCGACACTGTGCACGTGGTGAGTGTGCACAACACGGTGAAGTACAGGACGATCGAGAACAGTCCTTCGGTTCATCAGGCGCTGAACCGTCCCCACACACTACATGTAGGAGCCGCATTTAAGTTTGTTTTGTTTTGATTTATTTGGAACCTTGATTAATGCATGTTTCTGTTTCAGTGAGAGAGCAGCAGGGCTCAGGTGAAGGGGCGGGGGGGCTAAGGCTTTAAGTGGGAGGTGCAGTGTGTGACGGCAGGCAGCAGGGCTCAGGTGAAGGGGGCGGGGCTAAGGCTTTCAGTTGGAGGTGCGGTTGTGTGACGGCAGGGCAGCAGGGCTCAGGTGAAGGGGGCGGGGCTAAGGCTTTAGTGGAGGTGCGGTGTGTGACGGCAGGGGGCAGCAGGGCTCAGGTGAAGGGGGCGGGGCTAAGGCTTTACGGGAGGTGCGGTGTGTGACGGCAGGGCAGCAGGGCTCAGGTGAAGGGGGCGGGGCTAAGGCTTTACGTGGGAGGTGCGGTGTGTGACGGGGAGAGCAGCAGGGCTCAGGTGAAGGGGGCGGGGCTAAGGCTTTAAGTTGGAGGTGCGGGTGTGTGACGGGAGGGCAGCAGGGCTCAGGTGAAGGGGGCGGGGCTAAGGCTTTCAGTTGGAGGTGCGGTGTGTGACGGAGGGCAGCAGGGCTCAGGTGAAGGGGGCGGGGCTAAGGCTTTAGTTGGCGGGTGCGTGTGTGTGACGGGAGGGCAGCAGGGCTCAGGTGAAGGGGGCGCGGGGCTAAGGCTTTAAGGTGGAGGTGCGGTGTGTGACGGGAGGGCAGCAGGGCTCAGGTGAAGGGGGCGGGGCTAAGGCTTTAAGTTGGAGGTGCGGTGTGTGACGGGAGGGCAGCAGGGCTCAGGTGAAGGGGGCGGGGCTAAGGCTTTAAGTGGGAGGTGCGGTGTGTGACGGGGAGGGCAGCAGGGCTCAGGTGAAGGGGGCGGGGCTAAGGCTTAAAGTTGGAGGTGCGGTGTGTGTGACGGGAGGGCAGCAGGGCTCAGGTGAAGGGGGCGGGGGCTAAGGCTTTAAGTTGGAGGTGTGGTGTGTGACGGGAGGGCAGCAGGGCTCAGGTGAAGGGGGCGGGGCTTTAAGTGGAGGTGTGGTGTGTGACGGAGGGCAGCAGGGCTCAGGTGAAGGGGGCGGGGGCTAAGGCTTTAAGTTGGCGGTGCAGTTGTGTGACGGGAGGGCAGCACGGCTCAGGTGAAGGGGGCGGGGCTAAGGCTTTAAGGTGGAGGTGCGGTGTGTGACGGGGAGGGCAGCAGGGCTCAGGTGAAGGGGGCGGGGCTAAGGCTTTTAAGTGGGAGGTGCGGTGTGTGACGAGAGGGCAGCAGGCAGCAGCAATACCGTCACTGACACGCAGACGCGACCCTTATGCTGAGTAGAAGACAGATTATTAGGATCTGATGTTTAAGTTTATGTTAAATATTGTTTTCGTATTTTGTTTTATGTTTTGCTGGAAATAAACCTTGAAAAGCAACAGAAACGTCCGGTGGGTTTTGTACTGCGAGTCTGACACTGCTTTCCGAGGCCCCAGCTCTACATGTGGCCGAGAACATTAACTGTTGAGGTTACAGAAAAACCTTTCGGATTTTGGCCACTACACTACAACACCTCTAAATGTTGCCAAGTCTAATAACATGTCTCTCCTCCTGATATCAGACATCATGACTTCAGAGGAGACTCTGCAGTGAGACGGCAGGTCTTGTTTTGGACAATTGCATCATCTTGTTGAGTCAAAACATCTCATTTCAGTCGTATCTCAGATTAAACTTATTTTTGTACATATTTATTAGAAAATCTCCGACTACCATCAGAACACAGAAACAACATCTCTGATTCTGGTGAGATATAGTTCAGCGTGAGTTTCTGATACATGTCCCTTCTCATTTCCAGTTCTCTCCCAGCTGATGCTCACTCGCTCTGTTGGAAGATTGTTTGATTATTTCCAGTGAAAACCGCTTGATTTCTTTCTTGTTCAACTTGTTTTTGGAGCAGCATGTGTTCAGTGAACAAGGTCCGGACAAAAGCAACCATCCAACGCAAGACCTCAAAAAGAGTAAACAACACTGCAGAGAAAGAGGTGCGTTTGATTCGCTTACCTTTAGTGTCGGACCACAGGAGGAAGAGGAGGAGGAGGAAGAGGAGGAGCAGCACGAGAAAGAAGAGATTAGAGAATTAGAGAACTGGTGGAATACACAGCAACAACGTTTACAATCTTGCCAAGTACATTTGTCACATTGCGAGTCAGAATATGTCGCTACACTGATATAAGACATAATAACTGCGTCTGTTTTAGACGAGGATCTTAAGTCTGTATAAAACATCTTCTTTCACCGGAACATCTCCACGAGCATCAGGAAAACAGAAAGCGTCTCAGCGTGTCTGGCTTTTTAACCAATTCCCTGATTCTGGTCAAATATAGTTCAACATGAGTTTCCAGATAAACACAACATCTCATTTAACTCAGTGTCTTCACTCCAGGACACTCACAAGCCATGCTGCACTTGATCTATTGGCAGATCTGTTCACTTATTAAGATCGAAAACACCTTTTGTATCATTCATTGTTTGGAGCAGCATTTTTTAATGTACTCAAGTTTTGTACTTAAGTGCAAGTTAGAGGTACTTGTACTTCTCTTAGACTACACTATTTGACCTTGATGATATGTAGATGGAGATGCTAAGTTGCAAAAAAACGACCTTTCAGACTTGGTCGTATTATCGTTTTCAATGTTTATTTTTTTATTTATAGCCCAATATCACAAATGTTACATTTGTCTCAGTGGACTTCACAGTGTGTACAGAATATCAGTATGACAATACGACACCCTCTGTCCTCAGACCCTCTGTCCTTAGACCCTCTGTCCTCAGACCCTCTGTCCTCAGACCCTCTGTCCTTAGACCTCTGTCCTCAGACCCTCTGTCCTCAGACCCTCTGTCCTCATACCCTCTGTCCTCAGACCCTCTGTCCTCAGACCCTCTGTCCTTAGACCCTCTGTCCTTAGACCCTCTGTCCTTAGACCCTCTGTCCTCAGACCCTCTGTCCTTAGACCCTCTGTCCTTAGACCCTCTGTCCTCAGACCCTCTGTCCTTAGACCTCTGTCCTCAGACCCTCTGTCCTTAGACCCTCTGTCCTCAGACCCTCTGTCCTTAGACCCTCTGTCCTTAGACCCTCTATCCTTAGACCCTCTGTCCTCAGACCCTCTGTCCTTAGACCCTCTGTCCTAGACCCTCTGTCCTTAGACCCTCTGTCTCAGACCCTCTGTCCTTAGACCCTCTATCCTTAGACCCTCTGTCCTCAGACCTCTGTCCTTAGACCCTCTGTCCTCGGACCCTCTGTTCTTAGACCCTCACATCGTACAAGGAAAACACTTCCAGAGAAAACCCAGTTTAAAGGGAACATGGAGAAACCTCAGGGAGAGCAGCAGAGGAGGATCCCTCTCCCAGGACGGACAGACGTGCAATAGATGCCGTGTGTAAATTGAAAAGATTTAATCGTTTTGTACTTAGCTTAGCTTAGTTTAGCTTAACTTAGTTTAGCTTAGCTTAGTTAGCTTAGCTTAGCTTAGCGTAGCTTAGCTTAGCTTAGCTTAGCTTAGCTTCATACGGAGCTTAGCAGAAGAAACAAAGTCTCAAGTCATCCTAAGAACTGTGAGAAAGGCAGAGCCCATTTCTCCGGGGGAGTTTTGCAAAGAAAACACGCTTTATATCTTCGGTTATGTCTTATTGATCACAAAGCAAACTGTTCAGTCTTAATACTTTTTTTGGTGCATTTTGACTCGAAGAAAGAAGCTCAAGAATCACCAACGCGTTCTGACGCCTGCGGTGAAAAAACACTGCACATGATTCAGAAAGCAAACACACAGGAGGTCATTCTGTGAGAGAAGAGTGGAGTCATCTCATCCCGATGATACGCACCATCTGGGACTCACTCGCTGCAGGACATACACACACACACACCACACACACACACACACACACACCGGGTTGCCAACTCTCACGCATCTGGCGTGTGACACACGCTTTCACTCTCAATCTCACGCTCTCACGCTGCCCAAACTATTCTCACGCCAAAACAAGAATACCGAAGACTAGAAACGGTTTTTGAAAACTTTGTCAGGTAGTGATCGTCTTCTCAATAGAACATCTTTGATAATGTCTTCTGGCCAATCAGAATCAAGATAACGGCGTGGTGTTGTTGCAGGAAGTCCCGACGGAGAATACTTTTGCTGTAGTTACAGACGTCTATATACATCGATACAACATTACGTGTTGATAGAAATCAACACGTAATGAAATCAGACCCACGGTGTGAGTGGTGTGTGGGCTGTCTTCATGTTGACACGCAGAACAATGGGGGCTATCCTCCCTTATCCACGATGTAAAGTAACTCACAGCTTCTTCCCTCTTCTCTCTGTGAGGAGCAGCAGGTTCAGCTTTCAGAACAAAGTAACACAAAACTGAAATGGCATTCATTTGTTTAAATATGTAGTAATAGATGTATTTATTTTTCTTCTCAAGAGAGAACCAGAATGTGTATTGTATGTTAGTATTTCAAGACAAATGTGCCTTTTTATTTCATACAGTTCAATTTGGATTGAGCCGGGGAAATAATCTAAACCTCACGCGTGGCGTTTCACTGTCGAGGGGAGCGTGGATGTAATTACATTGCAAATACTGATTGAGCCCCACCAGAGATTACCCAACACAATACTCTGGAGCCGCAACTGCCGACCCGTATTGCGCAGATCTAAGATCCAGTAGAAATGATAAAAAGTAAAAGTCTGCTGCTTATTGTTCTACGAGGCCAACACAGACTCAAAGATATGAGAGTGAGAGTGTGTTAATTAATATGTTTGGCAGTTTGCAGTAAGTCTGTAGATTTGTTTGTGTGCGTTTCATGTATAGGCCTCTCAGGATAATTAATTTTGTTGGATACATTCTCCCAGAAATTATTGCGATAAACGATAATATTGTCGGCACCGTTGTATCATTTTAGACCCCTGACATAAGACAATTATATTGAAGTACATCCTTTCAAGCTGCTCGTCACATCCTCATGCAAATGGAAATTGTATCGAGTTCATTTTTATTTATCGATCCTGCTATTGTTTAACCTCTAAGTAATTACATTCAATATATTTTAGAATTGACAGGAATTATACAGATTATAATTAATTTCAATACATTTAAAAAATATGAGTATTTAAATAAAATCAAATAGATGTAAATGCTTAAAAATAAACTACCATGATTCATTTCTGTGAGTGTTCGATGATTGAATTAATTGCTTATCGCATAAAACAGTGGAAATAAACATGTGTTTGATTTTCATTAGTGAATGAAACTGTGTGTCCGTTATAGTCTGTGTCCAATATCGTTTATTTGCATATTGTATATATATCCTGTATATATGCTGAGGTCCCGCTGCTGACACGATAGCAGTCATTTGTGCGCATGTGTGTAATCAAACCCATGATATCAAAATCTCACTCCAGCCAGGTGCCCAAGTTGGCAACCCTGCACACACACGCACACACACGCACACACACACACGCACGCACGCACATGCACACACACACACACACACACACACACACACGCGCACACACGCACACACACGCGCACACACGCACGCACACAGCACATGCACACGCACACACACGCACGCACACACACGCACGCACACACACACACACATAACACACACACACACACACACACACACACACCACAAATGAAAGAACCCCGTCACCACAGAACCCTTTCCCCCGTGAGCGTGTGTGTTCGTTCACTCGTTGATCCGTGCCGAACAAACACCGGCAGAAAGGTCAGAGCCGAGCTGCCAATAACCGTCTTTAGGTCAGCGCCGCAAACATCGACGACATTACAAGATCACAACAACCGGCATCGATAAGCAGCGGGGAAACATGGAGAAGGAGATGAGTCCACGCCCAGACAGGAAACACTAAAGAATGATTCAAACCTGAAAGTCGCCTCTGGCTGAGCATCATGTGACCTCGAGGTCTGAGGCAGAAACTCCAGAGTAGATTTAACAAAACATGCTTTCGTCCTTCAATGCTCCGTCAGAGAGAAGTACTCAGGCCTGTACTTGAGTCAAAGTAGAAGTACTCAGGTCTTTACTTGAGTAAAGTAGAAGTACTCAGGTCTTTACTTGAGTTAAAGTAGAAGTACTCAGGTCTTACTTGAGTCAAAGTAGAAGTACTCAGGTCTTTACTTGAGTTAAAGTAGAAGTACTCAGGTATTGTACTTGAGTTAAAGTAGAAGTACTCAGGTCTTTACTTGAGTTAAAGTAGAAGTACTCAGGCCTTTACTTGAGTTAAAGTAGAAGTACACAGGTCTTTACTTGAGTTAAAGTAGAAGTACTCAGGCCTTTACTTGAGTTAAAGTAGAAGTACACAGGTCTTTACTTGAGTAAAGTAGAAGTACTCAGGTCTTTACTTGAGTTAAAGTAGAAGTACTCAGGTTTACTTGAGTTAAAGTAGAAGTACTCAGGTCTTTACTTGAGTTAAAGTAGAAGTACTCAGGCCTTTACTTGAGTTAAAGTAGAAGTACTCAGGTCTTTACTTGAGTTAAAGTAGAAGTACTCAGGCCTTTACTTGAGTTAAAGTAGAAGTACTCAGGTCTTTACTTGAGTCAAAGTAGAAGTACTCAGGTCTTTACTTGAGTTAAAGTAGAAGTACTCAGGTCTTTACTTGAGTTAAAGTAGAAGTACTCAGGTCTTTACTTGAGTTAAAGTAGAAGTACTCAGGTCTTTACTTGAGTTAAAGTAGAAGTACTCAGGTCTTTACTTGAGTTAAAGTAGAAGTACTCAGGTCTTTACTTGAGTTAAAGTAGAAGTACTCAGGCTTACTTGAGTTAAAGTAGAAGTACTCAGGTCTTTACTTGAGTTAAAGTAGAAGTACTCAGGTCTTTACTTGAGTTAAAGTAGAAGTACTCAGGTCTTACTTGAGTAAAGTAGAAGTACTCAGGTCTTTACTTGAGTTAAAGTAGAAGTACTCAGGTCTTTACTTGAGTTAAAGTAGAAGTACTCAGGTCTTTACTTGAGTTAAAGTAGAAGTACTCAGGTCTTTACTTGAGTTAAAGTAGAAGTACTCAGGTCTTTACTTGAGTTAAAGTAGAAGTACTCAGGTATTTACTTGAGTTAAAGTAGAAGTACTCAGGTCTTTACTTGAGTTAAAGTAGAAGTACTCAGGCCTTTACTTGAGTTAAAGTAGAAGTACTCAGGTCTTTACTTGAGTTAAAGTAGAAGTACTCAGGTCTTTACTTGAGTTAAAGTAGAAGTAGGTCTTTACTTGAGTTAAAGTAGAAGTACTCAGGTCTTTACTTGAGTTAAAGTAGAAGTACTCAGGCTTTACTTGAGTTAAAGTAGAAGTACTCAGGTCTTTACTTGAGTTAAAGTAGAAGTACTCAGGTCTTTACTTGAGTTAAAGTAGAAGTACTCAGGTCTTTACTTGAGTTAAAGTAGAAGTACTCAGGTCTTACTTGAGTTAAAGTAGAAGTACTCAGGTCTTTACTTGAGTTAAAGTAGAAGTACTCAGGTCTTTACTTGAGTTAAAGTAGAGAAGTACTCAGGTCTTTACTTGAGTTAAAGTAGAAGTACTCAGGTCTTTACTTGAGTTAAAGTAGAAGTACTCAGATCGTGTTCTTGAGTTAAAGTAGAAGTACTCAGATCTGTACTTGAGTTAAAGTAGAAGTACTCAGATCTGTTACTTGAGTTAAAGTAGAAGTACTCAGATCTGTACTTGAGTTAAAGTAGAAGTACTCAGATCGTGTTCTTGAGTTAAAGTAGAAGTACTCAGATCTGTACTTGAGTTAAAGTAGAATACTCAGATCTGTACTTGAGTTAAAGTAGAAATACTCAGATCTGTACTTGAGTTAAAGTAGAAGTACTCAGATCGTGTTCTTGAGTTAAAGTAGAAGTACTCAGATCTGTACTTGAGTTAAAGTAAATACTCAGATCGTGTTCTTGAGTTAAAGTAGAAGTACTCAGTCTTTACTTGAGTTAAAGTAGAAGTACTCAGATCGTGTTCTTGAGTTAAAGTAGAAGTACTCAGTCTTACTTGAGTTAAAGTAGAAGTACTCAGATCGTGTTCTTGAGTTAAAGTAGAAGTACTCAGATCTGTACTTGAGTTAAAGTAGAAGTACTCAGATCGTGTTCTTGAGTAAAGTAGAAGTACTCAGGTCTTTACTTGAGTTAAAGTAGAAGTACTCAGATCGTGTTCTTGAGTTAAAGTAGAAGTACTCAGATCTGTACTTGAGTTAAAGTAGAAGTACTCAGATCGTGTTCTTGAGTTAAAGTAGAAGTACTCAGTCTGTACTTGAGTTAAAGTAGAAGTACTCAGATCGTGTTCTTGAGTTAAAGTAGAAGTACTCAGATCTGTACTTGAGTTAAAGTAGAAGTACTCAGAT
The DNA here is from genome assembly GCA_023974075.1 of Chaenocephalus aceratus. Lineage (NCBI taxonomy): Eukaryota > Metazoa > Chordata > Actinopteri > Perciformes > Channichthyidae > Chaenocephalus > Chaenocephalus aceratus. The sequence goes on from JAMFTG010000933.1 coordinate 69,087, forward strand.
CGTGTTCTTGAGTTAAAGTAGAAGTACTCAGATCTGTACTTGAGTTAAAGTAGAAGTACTCAGATCGTGTTCTTGAGTTAAAGTAGAAGTACTCAGATCTGTACTTGAGTTAAAGTAGAAGTACTCAGATCGTGTTCTTGAGTTAAAGTAGAAGTACTCAGATCTGTACTTGAGTTAAAGTAGAAGTACTCAGATCGTGTTCTTGAGTTAAAGTAGAAGTACTCAGATCTGTACTTGAGTTAAAGTAGAAGTACTCAGATCGTGTTCTTGAGTTAAAGTAGAAGTACTCAGATCTGTACTTGAGTTAAAGTAGAAGTACTCAGATCGTGTTCTTGAGTTAAAGTAGAAGTACTCAGATCTGTACTTGAGTTAAAGTAGAAGTACTCAGATCGTGTTCTTGAGTTAAAGTAGAAGTACTCAGATCTGTACTTGAGTTTAAAGTAGAAGTACTCAGATCGTGTTCTTGAGTTAAAGTAGAAGTACTCAGATCTGTACTTGAGTTAAAGTAGAAGTACTCAGATCGTGTTCTTGAGTTAAAGTAGAAGTACTCAGTCTTACTTGAGTTAAAGTAGAAGTACTCAGATCGTGTTCTTGAGTTAAAGTAGAAGTACTCAGTCTTACTTGAGTTAAAGTAGAAGTACTCAGATCGTGTTCTTGAGTTAAAGTAGAAGTACTCAGATCTGTACTTGAGTTAAAGTAGAAGTACTCAGATCGTGTTCTTGAGTTAAAGTAGAAGTACTCAGATCTGTACTTGAGTTAAAGTAGAAGTACTCAGATCGTGTTCTTGAGTTAAAGTAGAAGTACTATATTGTACTTGAGTTAAAGTAGAAGTACTCAGATCTTGTTCTTGAGTTAAAGTAGAAGTACACCAGATATTGTACTTGAGTAACCGTCGCAGTACTCAGATTTTATACTTGAGTAAACAGTAGAAGTACTCAGATCTTGTTCTTGAGTAAAGTCGACGTACACATATATGTCCTTGACGTACACAGTAGAAGTACTCAGATCTTGTTCTTGAGTAAAAGTAGAAGTACTCAGATATTGTGCTTAAGTAAAAGTAGAAGTACTCAGGATCTTGTGCTTGAGTTAAAGTAGAAGTCCTCAGATCTGGTACTTGTTTAAGTAGAAGTACTCCATATCGTGTTCTTGAGTTAAAGTAGAGTACTCAGATCTGTACTTGAGTTAAAGTAAGAATTACCTCATATCGTGTTCTTGATTTAAGTAGAAGTACTCAGATCTGTACTGAGTTAAGTAGAAGTACTCAGATCGTGTTCTTGAGTTAAGTAGAAGTACTCAATCTGTACTTGAGTTAAGTAGAAGTACTCAGATCGTGTTCTTGAGTTAAAGTAGAAGTACTCAGATCTGTACTTGAGTTAAAGTAGAAGTACTCAGATCGTGTTCTTGAGTTAAAGTAGAAGTACTCAGATCTGTACTTGAGTTAAAGTAGAAGTACTCAGATCGTGTTCTTGAGTTAAAGTAGAAAGTACTCAGATCTGTACTTGAGTTAAAGTAGAAGTACTCAGATCGTGTTCTTGAGTTAAAGTAGAAGTACTCAGGATCTGTACTTGAGTTAAGTAAAGTACTCAGATCGTGTTCTTGAGTTAAAGTAGAAGTACTCAGGTCTTTACTTGAGTTAAAGTAGAATTACTCAGATCGTGTTTCTTGAGTTAAACGTAGAAGTACTCAAGATCTGTACTTGAGTTAAAGTAGAAGTACTCAGATCGTGTTCTTGAGTAAAGTAGAAGTACTCAGATATGTACTTGAGTTAAAGTAGAAGTTACTCAGATCGTGTTCTTGAGTTAAAGTAGAGTACGCAGAAATCTGTACTTGAGTTAAAGTAGAAGTACTCAGATCTGTTCTTGAGTTAAGTAGAAGTAACTCAGATCTGTACTTGAGTTAAAGTAGAAGTACTCAGATCGTTTCTTGAGTTAAAGTAGAAGTACTCAGAATCTGTACTTGAGTTAAAGTAGAAGTACTCAGATTGTGTTCTTGAGTTAAAGTAGAAGTACTCAGATCTGTACTTGAGTTAAGTAGAAGTACTCAGATCGTGTTCTTGAGTTAAAGTAGAAGTACTCAGATCTGTACTTGAGTTAAAGTAGAAGTACTCAGATCGTGTTCTTGAGTTAAAGTAGAAGTACTCAGGTCTTTACTTGAGTTAAAGTAGAAGTACTCAGATCGTGTTATTGAGTTAAAGTAGAAGTACTCAGGTCTTTTACTTGAGTACAGTAGAAGTACTCAGATCGTGTTCTTGAGTAAAAGTAGAAGTACTCAGATATGTACTTGAGTTAAAGTAGAAGTACTCAGATCGGTTCTTGAGTTTAAAGTAGAAGTACTCAGGTCTTTACTTGAGTTAAAGTAGAAGTACTCAGATCGTGTTCTTGAGTTAAAGTAGAAGTACACATATATTGTACTTGAGTTAAAGTAGAAGTACTCAGATCTTGTTCTTGAGTTAAAGTAGAAGTACACAGATATTGTACTTGAGTAAAAGTAGAAGTACTCAGATTTTATACTTGAGTAAAAGTAGAAGTACTCAGATCTTGTTCTTGAGTTAAAGTAGAAGTACACATATATTGTACTTGAGTAAAAGTAGAAGTACTCAGATCTTGTTCTTGAGTAAAAGTAGAAGTACTCAGATATTGTGCTTAAGTAAAAGTAGAAGTACTCAGATCTTGTGCTTGAGTTAAAAGTAGAAGTACTCAGATCTGTACTTGAGTTAAAGTAGAAGTACTCAGATCGTGTTCTTGAGTTAAAGTAGAAGTACTCAGATATGTACTTGAGTTAAAGTAGAAGTACTCAGATCGTGTTCTTGAGTTAAAGTAGAAGTACTCAGATCTGTACTTGAGTTAAAGTAGAAGTACTCAGATCGTGTTCTTGAGTTAAAGTAGAAGTACTCAGATCTGTACTTGAGTTAAAGTAGAAGTACTCAGATCGTGTTCTTGAGTTAAAGTAGAAGTACTCAGATCTGTACTTGAGTTAAAGTAGAAGTACTCAAGTTGTGTTCTTGAGTTAAAGTAGAAGTACTCAGATCTGTACTTGAGTTAAAGTAGAAGTACTCAGATCGTGTTCTTGAGTTAAAGTAGAAGTACTCAGGTCTTTACTTGAGTTAAAGTAGAAGTACTCAGATCGTGTTATTGAGTTAAAGTAGAAGTACTCAGGTCTTTACTTGAGTTACAGTAGAAGTACTCAGATCGTGTTCTGAGTAAAAGTAGAAGTACTCAGATATGTACTTGAGTTAAAGTAGAAGTACTCAGATCGTGTTCTTGAGTTAACGTAGAAGTACTCAGGTCTTTACTTGAGTTAAAGTAGAAGTACTCAGATCGTGTTCTTGAGTAAGTAGAAGTACACATATATTGTACTGAGTAAAAGTAGAAGTACTCAGATCTTGTTCTTGAGTTAAAGTAGAAGTACACAGATATGCTTGAGTTTGAGTTAAAGTAGAAGTACTCAGAGTGTAGGAATACTCTGTTTCAGTCAAAGTCCTGCATTCAAAATGTGACCTTCTAGATCTCATCGTCTCCGGGTAGATTCGGTAATCACATCTTAAATCCTGCCACAGAGCACCATGCAGTGTACAAAGACAGTGTAAGATAACGGTGCACACGACAGTGCAAGTTCAGTACATGTTAAATCAATTAAGATAAGATACACATAAATACTGAATGAGCGCTGGAGAAAAGAGGTTTCTACGTAAGACGTTAAAAAGCCCAAACTCCAGCTGTTTATGAGACAGATAACTTTCCTGATTCGTCTCTTTAATTAATTCTCTCTCTTGTATTCAGTCGGCAGCAGCAGCATGTCGTGCTGGGAATACCTCCTTCTTTCCAGCGTCTAATTCAATGTTTTCATTAGTTTATACTAGGGCTGTCAAACGATTAAACATTTGAATCAGATTAATCACAGTTTAAAAATTAATTAATCAGATTAATCACCATTCGAACTATGTCCAAAATATGCCATTTATTTATGTATATTGTTGGAATGGAAAGATAAATGAAAGAAGGCGGATATATCCATTTAACACAGAATCTATGTTTATTATAACATTGTTCTGCGTGTCAAAATGAAAGACAGCCCACACACCTATCAATCATCAAACCGTGGGGTCTGAATTCATTACGTGTTGATTTCTATCAACGGGGAGTACTTCAGGAAAGTCGACAGAGGGGGGGGGGGGCGGCTAGTGAGTACTTCAGGAAAGTCGACAGAGGGGGGGGGGCTAGTGGAGTACTTCAGGAAAGTCGACAGAGGGGGGGGGGGGCTAGTGGAGTACTTCGTGACCACAGAGTGGTGAACGTTGTGATCAGCTGTTTTAGCGCAGTGCTCCAGTGAAGGGGGAGTCTCCCTCCGCAGCCGGTCGTCCGGTGATCTAACCGCCTTCTGGAAAAGCTTCACAAGTACGTCGGTACGCAAATGCGCTTTGTGACACAAGTGACGGTACGCATTTCAGATTACGCACATACCCTGCGTACCAGTTATGTGTTACCTGTACTACAGCAAAAGTATTCTCCGTCGGGACTTCCTGCAACAACACCACGCCGTTATCAAAGATGTTCTATTGAGAAAGACGATCACTACGTGACAAAAGTTTTCAAAACCGTGGCTACTGAAATCAATCTTACTAACTGCTGTCTGTGCAATTTACTCCGCGAGTTGGCAGACTTTATTTTGCTTTCTTTAACATCATGTCTCATGGTGGGGCTGAGCCATTTCTTGGTATGGGTGTAGCCTACCCCAGCCATACCCTGGCGCTGCCACTGGGGGCACGTATGGGGCGGGCCATTCTGCACATGCGTTAAATGCGTTAAATATTTTAACGCAATTAATTAAAAAAATTAATTACCGCCGTTAACGCGATAATTTTGACAGCACTAGTTTATATATGTCTCTTCTACATTAAACCCTACATATACTGTGGAGTAAGTATTTCACTTAACGGAGGATAATGTCTACGGCTCATTCAATTTTGAAGCCTGTATGGACTGAAGTCTTTGGCTCGGTATATATGAAAGGAACACACACACACACACACACACACACACCCCGAGGCAGGTAGATATGAGGAGGGCTAGCGGTAGCCCATCGGTAGCCTTTATTACTCTCAGAGCTGTCAATCATCTCCAAACACACCTCACATGGGGGCAAACACACACACACACACACATACACACACACACACACACACACCAAGGTCAAACATTGTGTGCATTGTGTGCTGAGCGAATATTGTCTGTGTACTATATATACACACACACACACACCTACACACACATTCTCACACACACACACACACTCTCACACACACACACACACACACACACGACTATTGAAGTATGTCAGTTGAAACACACACACACACCTTTATGTGGCTGTCAATCATATCCATGTGTGTATGTGTGTGTGTGTGGAGGGAGTGTATGTGTGTGTGTGTGTGTGTGTGTGTGTGTGTGTTTGTGTGTTTGTGTGTGTGTGTGTGTGTGGGTGTGTATGTGTGTGTCATCAACGTCTCACAGGTCTCACCCAGAGCCGGCCTCTGATTGGCTGAATCACCAGACAGATCAGCATCTATATAACTGACCTCTCCGTGGAAACATGTATTATGCACTACGCTCCCCCTCCATCCATAATGTAGAGGGTCCTGACCCAGATCACAGTGGGCGGGCTTCCTGTTCGACCAATCAGAGGGCTCCTCCCTGCAGGGTGGAGGCGTGCTCAGTGGGAGGGACACTAACGAGGCTCCTTCACTCCGAGACAATCAGGAAACTGGATGAGCCTCAGAGCAGCTGATCAGTCAATGATGTATGGACGTGAAGAAGGTTTGGATTCCAGCCCACGTGCATCCGCCTGCTGCCAGAAGTATTATTATTTAACGCACATGAAATGTCACTTAGCTTGATCTTCAGTAACTAACGAGGGGCACGTGACGCGTCTCTGACACCGAGTCTCAAAAGAAAGAAAGACGCAGCGAGGAAATGTTTAATCATAACCGGGTGTTTGCATTTATTTAGTTTGTTATTTTATCTGTTCTGGATTACCATGAACCTCCTTATTGTGTTGTTTATTTATCTGTTTATGTATTTGTTTAATGTTTTTGTTTTTTTCAATAGAAAATGTATTTGTCCAGATTTATTTCTCTGTCCCCTCTGCGAAAAAAATCGATTGTCCGAAGAGCGTTTGTGTACAAAGCCCCAACAGACTGGAATACTTGACCTGAGGCCTGTCCTACGAAGCCGGCTCAACCTAACCTGATATGTTGGAGTTAGCCGGTTGGCCTAATCCAGAACACACGCGCTCTCGCTAAGCGGTCCTACGACGCGGGTTATCAGGTGGATCGCTCAGCCAGCCGTGTCCTCTCTAGCTAGGTGTTCACATGAGAGGGGTGGGATCTGGAGCATTCGACCAATCACAGACATGGAGAAGCGCACTGACAGCGCAGCGTCATACTTCCTGAATGAAAAGTGAACTCTAATATTAGACACATGAAGAAGTTAAACTTGAAACATGACTCAAACACTTGATCAGGATCAAAGCCTCAGAGCTGCAGCTGCAAGGTGAACACAGCTGGAGCAGAACAAGTGTTGGAATGCGTCCATCAGCAGGTTCATGATATCACGGCCCGTCTAACACACCGTCTGACTCTCATCACCTCTGACTCAGAGTTTCCTCAACTCAACGTGTTGCTGACATAATGCTTCTCATCCAGTCTGTGACGCTGAGAGTGCTGCACGGCCAGCCACGCTCAGGGACTCGGATCAGGAGACATGTGATACATTATGAAGTGATGTATGTAGTGTTACTCTGATCCGGGTACTGATGCTGAGGCAGATATTTAAGAGCTTTCTTAACGCTAATGTTCTAACAGTCAGACTGCTCTGAAGATGGAGGTGATATTCTATTCATGTTCTCGTTCACACAGTCGCTGATTTTTGCCGGCCGTCTTTCCTGCGACAGCAGTTCTTCTGTATTTCCTTTCTCCTGTGATATGACTTGATCGCTTTAAGCTCCGCACGCTGAGCTCTGATTGGTCAGCAGGCGGTGCTTTCACTGAGTTGAGCTCTTAGCCTGCAACCTAACCTGCTCCGGAGCAGGTTAGCCGCTCAGCATCAGTTACCATGGAGATCTAGCCGCTAAGAAGAGAACCAGCTTCGTAGGACCGGACAGCCTGAAGTTAGCCGCTAAGAGAACATCCGGCTTCGTCGTGCAGGCCTCTGGTGCTATTCGATCTCTGGCATCATTGGGTATGTTTAGACATTATCGTCTCACGTTCAGCTGGTCTGCAAACTGGTATCGATGAAACGGGTTTGCTCGACTGTCTCTCAAACTGTAATGATTGTAACTGACTGCACGTGGTTTGTCGTGTGTGTCATGTTTTGCTTTGTGTGTGTCTGTAAGTGGTTGCTGTCGTCGGACCCCCTGACAACGAGACGGTGCATCTCAAGGGTTTTCTCCCAATACATAACATGTCTATTTATTTAAGAAAAAAAAGAATATATATATGTCAATAATTTACTTTTCGTATGTGTAATTAAGTAGATTATATATCATTTAGAGTCATATTTGTGTTTATCAATCTGACTCTGCGTGAGCTTGTAGAATATAATAATTCTCTCTTTTTTAAATGATTGTTTTACACATTCGAATAAATCAAATCCGCGTCGTGTTGCCCCCCCCTCCCGTCCGCACGATGTTAAAGCAACATATAAATAACCCTCACATGGACGCTCTTTCTGTGTCGCTGCAGCCTGTGATTTATAATGGTATATATATACTCGTATTGGCACGTCTTTAGTGACGAGGCACGTGTTCCATGTTGTCTTGTGTTAGGGTTAGTAATTATCGTGACGTTCATCGGTACCTTTTGGTTCAACATGTTGTTCAAAGTTCAGAACATTACGACTTTATATTCAGATCATTCGTGCAGGTTTCAACCAATCACCAGCTGGTTCCGGATGCTTCTCCGTATCAGCGTTCAACACATGGACACAGATGAACGTTCCATAGACTCTGCGTCCTCACTGCAGACCGACAGAGACACTGAGCCGGAGCAGAGAGAGGATCTGACAATACAGAGGAAGAGTTTCTAAATGGGTCCGGAGCAGTTCTGCTGACGGGTTTGATTGACAGCTGAGTTAAAGGCGGGTTCAGTGAAATGTGTCGAGAGCTGCTTTTCGTGACACATAACAAGAGAGGAGTTCAGGGTCCAGTTCAGCAGTCAGGAAATGTGAGCTCTGAGTGTCATCCTGACGGACTCTGAGAGAAGGTGGAGACATAAAATATGTGTCTGCAAAGTGCTTTTAATATCAGCTTGTCGTGTGTCTGTAGGAACACACGACAAGCTGAACGAGTGGTGTGTGTGTGTGTGTGTGTGTGTGTGTGTGTGTGTGTGTGTGTGTGTGTGTGTGTGTGTGTGTGTGTGTGTGTGTAGGAACACACGACAAGCTTAACGAGTGGTGTGTGTGTGTGTGTGTGTGTGTGTGTGTGTGTGTGTGTGTGTGTCTGTAGGAACACACGACAAGCTTAACGAGTGGTGTGTGTGTGTGTGTGTGTGTGTGTGTGTGTGTGTGTGTGTCTGTAGGAACACACGACAAGTTTAAAAGTGGTGTGTGTGTGTGTGTGTGTGTGTGTGTCTGTAGGAACACACGACATGTTTAACGATGGGTGTGTGTGTGTGTGTATGTGTATGTGTGTGTGTGTGTGTGTGTGTGTGTGTGTGTGTGTGTGTGTCTGTAGGAACACACGACAAGCTTAACGAGTGGTGTGTGTGTGTGTGTGTGTGTGTGTGTGTGTGTGTGTGTGTGTGTGTCTGTAGGAACACACGACAAGTTTAAAAGTGGTGTGTGTGTGTGTGTGTGTGTGTCTGTAGGAACACATGACAAGTTTAACGATGGGTGTGTGTGTGTGTGTGTGTGTGTGTGTGTGTGTGTGTGTGTGTGTGTGTGTCTGTAGGAACACACGACAAGTTTAAAAGTGGTGTGTGTGTGTGTGTGTGTGTGTGTGTGTGTGTGTGTGTGTGTGTGTGTCTGTAGGAACACACGACAAGTTTAAAAGTGGTGTGTGTGTGTGTGTGTGTGTGTGTGTGTGTCTGTAGGAACACACGACAAGTTTAACGATTGGTGTGTGTGTGTGTGTGTGTGTGTGTGTGTGTGTGTGTGTGTGTGTGTGTGTGTGTGTGTGTGTGTAGCCACATATCCCTGTAACACTGGTTGATGCAGAAGTAGGAGCATCAGTACGCAGCCCGAGGTCCTGCTCTCCGTGCGGTCCCTCTCCAGTCGTGTGCTACAGGCTGTAGTGCATGTGAACGGGCTGTAGTGCATGTGAACGGGCTGTAGTGCATGTGAACGGGCTGTAGTGCATGTGAACGGGCTGTAGTGCATGTGAACGGGCTGTAGTGCATGTGAACGGTCTGCAGAGGCTGCACTCCCTGTGTCTCTCCCCATGCTGTGATCTATAGATCCACACCGCGCCGCGTGACGTCAGCGTTTCAGAGCGGAGGCAGGCGGGACTCACACGTGAACATCATCAGAACATAAGTGTTCATCTCCTGAGCCGAGACGTGAGGACTGAGACCTTTCCAACACACAGACGCTCCGCTTTGGAACAATTAACACACACACATGGAATATGTGGAAAACGTTTTAACATGTAGTTGTGTTTTCTGAAACAGAAAAGCCAACAGGTTCACGTCTGCCTGCGTCATCGCTCTGAGTCACAGACTGTACCTGAACGCACCGTCCTGTAATCAGTCATATTCTCTAATAACAGGCAGAGAAAAGAGCAGCTGACTCATCTCCACACACACACACACAATATGTGCTGTACACAACTCAATATCATCTCTCACACACACACACACACACACACACACACACACACACACACAGTCACACACACACGCACGCACGCACACACACACACACAATATGTTCTGTACACAACTCAATATCATCACACACACACACACACACACACACACACACACAGTCACACACACACGCACGCACGCACACACACACACACACACACAATATGTTCTGTACACAACTCAATATCATCACACACACACACACACACACACACACACACACAGTCACACACACACGCACGCACGCACACACACACACACACACACGCACACACACACCCACACACATGGGGCACGTGGAGGTCAAGTTAATTAGATCTGGAGTAAAGTTGGTGAAGCAGACGAAGAGGAAGCTGACCTCTGTAATTACGGTGAACACACACACACACACACACACACATACACACACACACACACATACACACACACACACACAACCAAAACCACACACACATACACACACACACACACACAACCAAAACCACACACACAACCACACACACACACACACACACACACACAACCACACACACACACCCAAAACCACAACCACACACACACACAACCAAAACCACATACACACAACCACACACACACAACCACACACACACACACACACACACACACACACACACACACACACACACACACACACACACACACTTGAAGTACAAAATGAACGACCAACACCTCAAAATAAATATTTCTTGTGTAAGTGTCTAAAAAGTGAAACCCTATTTTAAAAAAAGTAATTAATTGCAAACAAATAAATAATAAACAGTTTTTTCAGTAAAATCTTGTAAAAAGAAAAACATTTAAGTTTAAAAGAAAGGGTTTACATTTGCACGACCTCAACATTTCCAAATGCATGATATGAAGTATTATATGTTTTTAAAATATGCTGTTTCCATGCAGCTGTTCCGATGAAGACCGCGGTCTTTCGTTACCTTCAGGAACAGTATATAGAAACCTGTCTCCGCCCGCAGTCTGCACACACTCCTCATGTATCAGCTCTGACACAACGTCTCCCATGCCTTCCTCTCCTCTTCACACAGCGGATGATTCTTATTTAAAACACGTTATGATATAAAACACTGCAGCAGCGAAACTCAGACAGATCGTTGAAGTCCTGCAGAGAGAGAGAGATCTGAAACCTTTACTGAGTTAGAAAAGCCTCTCTTCTCCACACCGAATGAAACCAGAGAGTTACACTTTGCATCTCCGTTTGGAGGCCTCAAGACGCTGGTGAGGAGGACGTGAGGAGGACGTGGGGAGGACATGAGGAGGACGTGGGGAGGACGTGGGGAGGACGTGAGGAGGACGTGAGGAGGACGTGAGGAGGACGTGGGGTAGACGTGAGGAGGACGTGGGGAGGACGTGAGGAGGACGTGGGGAGGACGTGGGGAGGACGTGAGGAGGACGTGGGGAGGATGTGAGGAGGACGTGAGGAGGACGTGAGGAGGACGTGGGGAGGACGTGAGGAGGACGTGAGGCTTACGTGAGGAGGACGTGAGGAGGACGTGGGGAGGACGTGAGGAGGACGTGGGGAGGAAGTGAGGAGGACGTGAGGAGGACGTGAGGAGGACGCTTCACACGAGGTGTATTAATACTTCAACTTGTGAGGTTCACACACTCTCCTGCCTGCACAGGGAGCACAGGGGATTTGAGCCTCTGCAGACCGTTCACATGCACTAACACCTACTGTACAGAACACAGGGAAGATTATCCACTAAATCTCTTTCCATTTCTCCAACTTTCCACCTCAACCAAACATCAAACACATGTATGTAGCGTTAAAGGCACACTAACGATATGCATAATGGGTAGAAACACACCTGACGAGAATCAGAGCCAAAGAGGAGTGCGTTAACGATGAGAGCGAAGGCAAATCACGAGAGATTAGGTTTACAAGGACAAACCCTCTCTTCCCCACACGCACGTTAAACCAGGAGAGAGTTCGGTTTTATGTTTTGGAGACGAACACGTTCAAAAAGCTGCCGTGTATCTTCTCCGTGTGAGGAGGCCGTGACGAGGAAGCTTTAGACGTATGATATAAAGCTCGTTAGGTGCATACACACACTCCCGCACAGGGAGCACAGGGGATTTGAGCCTCTGCAGACCGTTTACATGCACTAACACCTACAGTAGCAGAATAGGGCCTCTATCCACTACATCTGTTTCCATGTCTCTCACTTTCCATCTCAACCAATGATGAGAAACACGTATGTAACGCGTTAGCAAGTAGATGTTGAAGGCACATATAAAATGTGATTGAATGAGATGGACAGAAACACGCCCGCTGAGAGTCAGAGTCAACGGTGAGAGCGAGGAATACATATGGACACATTCGATTATATTCAACGTAAGAGTACTAAGGCAACGTCATGCGAAACATGTCTGCCGTACTTCAAGATTCATTTGCGTAATCAACGCGTCCGCACATTTTGTAACACACAATTTAAAACGTGCGTACGGTGGATCTCATGAGAGAGAGACGAGTGTGAATGAAATGAAAGAGATGAAGGAAAACGATATTCAGAGCAGAGGCCGTTGTGCAGAAGGTGAGATATCGATGGAGATGTTGGTTGTTTCCACAGAAAGACAGAGGCACTGAGAGGTTGACATCAAGCCAAATCATAGCATGACAAACCGGACATCTAGACCATGAGACCACCATCGTATGCCTCCTTCACACACGTGCACTACGACAGGTCAGTGCATCTACAGAAACGTGTGGCAGCGCTATCTCTAGCATTTCCTGACCCAACAACAAGACCCAGAAATGTGTTCACATTCATCTCAACACGTGTGCAGTACCCCTCACTCACCAGCATGCTAACGACAGAGGGAACTAAGGAAGGAGGGTAAGCGATCCCAGAACACATGACAGGTGACGAAGATATCCATAGGCCATGCCGCATGATGTGCACAAGCAAACATTCTGCTACGTGGGTTTGGTGCGTGTGCAGATGGAGTGGAGACGTCTCCGTTCAGAGCATGTTGCACACCGCTCTAAACATCTGTGGTCAAACGACAGAAAAGCAAGTTCACGGAAACTTCAAGTAGCTCATAATGATGCCATGAGAATGTTGCTGAAGAGACCTCGATGGTCGAGTGCAAGTGAAATGTGTGTGGCTGCAGGAGTCAGTACTCTACAAGCTGTTTTAAGAAGTCTCCTCTTATCGAACATAAGGCTTAGTACACGCTACCAATCGCAGCTGTGGAGGCATTGGTATAGTTGTCTCTTTGTAGGACACTGATTTAAATTATTCTTAAACTACGAATTCTTTTTATGCTGTGTATGTAATTTATTATCTATAATGTCTTGTCTTTTATCTGGACCTGAGTCTGTAATAAAGTTTTCATTCATTCATTCATTCATTCATTCATTCATTCATTCATTATCCCACTGCCTTGTAAATGTATAAAATGCATGCATAACAAATACCTATATCTTCTCTGCACATGTTACGCTTTGCTAAGTCATGCCCGAGGAAAGGATAAAGGAGATAAAGGACATTATAGTTAAAACAACACAATTAAAACAGATAATCCTCACTTAAATGTTTAAATGGTTCATCCTCAGGGTCTCGCATGTGTTCCGCTGAATCAGAATCTGAGTCCAATGTGTCTTTTCCAAGAGTCGAGAAACCTCGAGAAAGATGACCTTTGGTGCGGAGGAATGGAAACAGAAGATATTCTCCAAGTTCCTCAGTTCTATATGCCACATACATGTGTCAGTAAAAACAAGTGCATGTTTATAGATCTATCTGGAGTCATGGTCGATATCTGTTGGAGCTCTCCACAGATAGACAGAGGGAACAGAGGTGTGGATACAGCGAGTGTTGGTGTGTGAGAAACATTTAGGTAATCTAGTATTTTCCTTCATGATCCAAACAACAAGATCCAGAAATGATTTTAAATTCATCTCAATATTTGTGTTAAGGCTGTACTAAGGCGTGGAGTCAACTGCATGACAATTAGACAATCACAACAGCGGGAAAACAGACAAGGCAGGACACGTACTTTAGACACACGAGGGTAGAGACTATCAAAACAAAACAGGAAGCTATCTGAACACAGAACATGAAACCTAAACTGGGGAAGAATCTTAGCAGAGCCGTCTCCGCACGACATGTAGTACCCCTAACTCACCAGCATGCTAACTACAGAGGGAACTATTAACCTGTTAAGCCCCACTCCCCCTACTGACCGGAGCTCCTCCATCAATGCAACATATATCATAATATACACATGTAGAAAAGTGCATATTTATAGATATGTCTGGAGGTAGATATCTGTTGGAGCTTTCCACAGATAGGGAGCAGAGGTTTATATAATGTTGGTGTTGATTTCCTGCAGAAACACCAGACTGTGATTCTGCTCATCAGTCACGCGGATTAGCCTCCGCTCAGTCAGGGACGAGCAGCTCTCGTTCAGGACGAGCCAGAATATCCCCTCAGATATCGGACACAGAGTCAGAGCGCATTGAACCCAGCGCTTTGTGAGGGGATGCCGGAGCCTGCTCTCTGTGCGATATGCAGACGAGTCAACATCGCTCTCCATGCACCTGTGATCCGAACGCTCTGCTTCCAGAGGCCGACGTGCGGAGTTTAGAACTTTAGTTTGCTGTTGGTAAAATACTGAACGTCCTCTTCCAACATGAGAGTAGCATGCTAACAAGGGTACCAACTGCAGCTGTGAACATGACAGGATGTGTGATGACCCAGAAGAGCATCAGGACTGCTTGAGGCAGATGATAGCTATGTGATGAACATGATGATTCAGCCTCTATGGAGAGAGACATCAAGCATGCTCATTTCTGACGTGGAGCTGATCTGAAGTAAACATTGAGTACTGCTTTCTGTTCCTCCATCTTGAGACTGTGTGACTCCCTCTCTTGGATATAAGCATGTGAAGGACACTGCTCAGGAACTAGTCTCTGTATGTGATGACTCCTTCCCTTCAGAGAGGATCACAGACACATGGATCCTGAGGCTGAAGCTCAAGCCGGGGACCAGGGAGAGTTTCTAACACATAGGCCGTTTCTCAATCTCAAGGAAACTGGCTTCCAAGCCAATATTACAAGGATGCTCCGTCATCAAGTGCCGCCGAAGGACTGTTCCAATCTCCAGCATACTTGGAATTCCACCGAGGCCGCGTCCTTGGTTTGGGGGAAATTTCGAGGCTGCACATGGGTAGACTTTGCGTCCTTAAAATCCCCACAATGCTTTGCGTACAGTCCATGGTCCTGAACTACAAATTATAAATGTAACATTTCAGCAATCAGCATTGCAACATGTGTTATTGTAAATATTTTGCCGACTTACAAATTAGTGAGATACATGTGCCTATCGGGGCGCGCAGAATGTTGTAATCCTTGGTGGCACTGAGGAGAGGGCCACTCGCAAGGCCTGTTCAACAGAGAGACGTGACCTCCTGCTGTTCTTCATGTACATCAGAGTAGAGAACGCCAACTCCAGAGATGGGGTCGTTACTAAAAAAAAGTAATATATTACACTACTTCGTTAACTCGTTACTTTACTCGTTACTTTACTCGCCGAGCACGTACGAACTGCGCATGCGTGAGTGGCAATAACTCCTCTTACCAGCAGGCGGCGGTAGTGTGTATTTGTCATTCAAAACAGGCAACAACCGGAAGACAGAGAAGAAGAACAGACTACGTGATATAAACAAACAACAGATAGCGTGTGCGTTAGCTTCACCTTAGCATGTGTGCTTTGCAGGTGTGTGTTGAGGTTTGACGACGTGGTGTTCACAGCAGTGGATAACAGCTGGCCTGGACACAGTTTGCACCTCACCGTCACTTCCTGTCTATTCTTCGGACCAACTCAAAGTAATGGGCATACCTCCACCCCTCGACAGTTATCGCTGACTCAGCCATGTTTATGCAGCACTGCACGTGGAGATGTGGACGCGCAAGTCGCGCAGATTACGTACATATAAAGCTACAAAGTACTGATATAGTAAATTAAAATGTTTTTAATTATGTGTGTGTAGTTGTATATTGCAATAATAACGTATGGTTGTCACAAAATCCCACGGCACACCCGGACTTGCCTCACCGTTTGGGAACCACTGGCGTAGAACACGTGTTGGTAAATATGTGACTTTGTTACATTTGTCTCCAGAACAAACTACTGGATGCTAACCGGCATGTGTTGGGCGATCTCCACACTTTGCATCATTTGCAATAATTAACATGCAGACAATAGTTACACAATAGGTTGGCAGATTTGGACAGTTTCTGAGTGGTGTGTGGGGGTTATTGAAGATGCTGAGATTGCAGGATCGATAATGTCTCTATGTCTGCCCCCGTTGGACTGATTTTGAGGCATTTTGGGTCGATTTTAAAGTTTTGCGGGGCTTAAAACTGCCTTTGTTTATCCTAAAGATGTCAGAAATGTATTCAGCATGCTCAGACCACAGCAACTCAATGTTTTGGCCAATTTGGAAAGTTTTTTCAAAATGGTTTTCAGGATGCTGAATACATTTCTGACATATGTAGGATTGGCAATTTCAGTTTTGAGTCCCTTAAAACTTTAAAATCAACCCAAAATGTATCAAAATCAGCCCACAGAGAGTACACGTACAGCCACGTTCTGGTTAAAGCAACTATTTCTGATCCTGGGAAGGTTAGGAATGGATTCAGCACCCTCAATACCCCCCAGAATCCACTCTGTCCAAATCAGCCTAGTCATTTGTTTACTATCGTCTGCATATGCTAATTAATATGCTAATTGTTCAAATGTCTCAACATATGCAGGTTAGCATCCGGCAGTTTCTACGTGCTGGAGACCCTACTCTACACTTCTATCACAACACTTTTGGGGTCTCAACATGTCCAGGTCCACTAAGCTGGAAGTAGTGTCTGTATTCTGTGTTATTTAAACCTGGTCTATCGTGTACTTCATGGTCAGATGTGTGTATTTATATTGTACTTGAATCATGACAAGTGACAATAAAGTTGCATCTAATCTTTAAATTGTTCTATAGATAAATAAAAAGCTTGTAACTTGTTTCTCTCCTCGTTTTTTCCCTAAAAGTCTAACGTTACGTTCCATCTCTCAAAACATGACACTATCAGAAATAGGGTTTTTCTGACGGCCTTCCTATGAACTCAAATCACCTTCTTTAAAAACATATTTTCCAAATCCTGAATAAATAAATGAATCGTAGTCGAGTCGTAGTCGAGTCGTAGTCGAGTCGTAGGCGAGTCGTAGGCGAGTCGTAGGCGAGTCGTAGGCGAGTCGTAGTCGAGTCGTAGTCGAGTCGTAGGCGAGTCGTAGGCGAGTCGTAGTCGAGTCGAGTCGTAGGCGAGTCGTAGGCGAGTCGTAGTCGAGTCGTAGTCGAGTCGTAGTCGAGTCGTAGGCGAGTCGTAGTCGAGTCGTAGGCGAGTCGTAGGCGAGTCGTAGTCGAGTCGTAGGCGAGTCGTAGGCGAGTCGTAGTCGAGTCGTAGTCGAGTCGTAGGCGAGTCGTAGGCGAGTCGTAGTCGAGTCGTAGTCGAGTCGTAGGCGAGTCGTAGTCGAGTCGTAGTCGAGTCGTAGGCGAGTCGTAGGCGAGTCGTAGTCGAGTCGTAGGCGAGTCGTAGGCGAGTCGTAGTCGAGTCGTAGTCGAGTCGTAGGCGAGTCGTAGGCGAGTCGTAGTCGAGTCGTAGGCGCGTAGTCGAGTCGTAGTCGAGTCGTAGGCGAGTCGTAGGCGAGTCGTAGTCGAGTCGTAGTCGAGTCGTAGTCGAGTCGTAGGCGAGTCGTAGTCGAGTCGTAGTCGAGTCGTAGGCGAGTCGTAGGCGAGTCGTAGTCGAGTCGTAGGCGAGTCGTAGGCGAGTCGTAGGCGAGTCGTAGTCGAGTCGTAGTCGAGTCGTAGGCGAGTCGTAGGCGAGTCGTAGTCGAGTCGTAGGCGAGTCGTAGTCGAGTCGTAGTCGAGTCGTAGGCGAGTCGTAGGCGAGTCGTAGTCGAGTCGTAGTCGAGTCGTAGTCGAGTCGTAGGCGAGTCGTAGGCGAGTCGTAGGCGAGTCGTAGTCGAGTCGTAGTCGAGTCGTAGGCGAGTCGTAGGCGAGTCGTAGTCGAGTCGTAGTCGAGTCGTAGGCGAGTCGTAGGCGAGTCGTAGGCGAGTCGTAGTCGAGTCGTAGTCGAGTCGTAGGCGAGTCGTAGTCGAGTCGTAGTCGAGTCGTAGGCGAGTCGTAGTCGAGTCGTAGTCGAGTCGTAGGTGAGTCGTAGTCGAGTCGTAGGCGAGTCGAGTCGTAGGCGAGTCGTAGAGCGCTCTGCTCTGGTATCAAACATGGAAACTGAACTTTAAAGTCATTACAGATTAACCGGATGTCCGTGTGGACGAGCTGGACTCGTGATATGTGGGGTTTTAATCCTGTGTTCTTTGCCTGAGCAGATCTGATCGTGTCCGGCTCGGGTGAGAGCTGCTCCACCGAGCATCGACTCAAACTCTTATCCATGAACTGAAACACACATGTGGAGACGAAGCATCTGGAACGAAGGCCCTCGATGTCAGAGAGGACATGTTGAAGTGATGAGAGGACATTAGAAGTGATGTTTGGATGTAAACCCTCAGAGACCCTCGTCTTCTGACTCCAGAGAAACGGTTTGACGACAGTCCGTCCGCCGGTCTCTGGATTCAGTTTGAAGACGTTTAATAACGTCTCTGAAATGGACCTGCCACTCAAACACTGGGAGGAATATAAGAAAAATAAAGTGCCTTTTAAAAAAATCAATGCCGCTTTGATGGTGGAGGAAAATAAAAACATCGTCTTTTTCAAACTCCAGCTCACAAACAGAGACTTAGGCAGCACGTGCACAGGGACTCGTGTTGTCCTTCACGTGACCGCTGAGCACAGGGGGACATGTGAGAAATACAAGGTCCTTTGTTAACATCGATACAACATTTAAGATGGAGAAGAACTGCAGTCGTCTGTTTTAAACATGTGTCCCCTCTTCTTCATGTCTCTTCTACATCAACATGTGTCCCCTCTTCTTCATGTCTCTTCTTCATCAACATGTGTCCCCTCTTCTTCATGTCTCTTCTTCATCAACATGTGTCCCCTCTTCTTCATGTCTCTTCTACATCAACATGTGTCCCCTCTTCTCCGTGTCTCTTCTACATCAACATGTGTCCCCTCTTCTCCATGTCTCTTCTACATCAACATGTGTCCCCTCTTCTCCATGTCTCTTCTACATCAACATGTGTCCCCTCTTCTCCATGTCTCTTCTACATCAACATGTGTCCCCTCTTCTTCATGTCTCTTCTACATCAACATGTGTCCCCTCTTCTCCATGTCTCTTCTACATCAACATGTGTCCCCTCTTCTTCATGTCTCTTCTACATCAACACGTGTTGAAGACAGAGACGTAGGGAGCATGTGGACAGTGAGTTGTTTTCTCCTTCACTTCATATCATCCTATCCCAGAGCATGAAACGACCGCTGAACCCAGGGGGGTTGTGGGTAAAGGGAGATGGATGCAGCCTGTCATGCTTCCTGAGCAGAACAAAGAGAAATAAACCCGGAGGAGAGGAGGGGAAACCGGAGGACCTCCAGACAGCAGAGATGGTAGAAGTACACACACTTTACTCCAGTAGAAGTGCAGATACTCGTGTTTAAACATACTCTGGTAAAAGTAGAAGTACTGACTAAACTTCTTTACTCAAGCCACAGTAAAGAGGCTTTGAAGTGTCCTTCAGTAGAAAGTACCCATAGCTAGCAGCTGCTTTAAAGAGTACCTGACCTCCCTTTATATCAATAGAACAATAAAGTCATTGTTAGCTAATGAATGTTTCCATGGTGACCAACGGCAACATGACAACGTTTCCATTGGTCCCTCTTCTTTAGAGAAGACCAGGAAGTGATGGATACACGGATCGTGTTCCAACCAATAGGCAAAAACCATTCCTCCCAGTTTGCATCCCTCTCTCATGTGCCGCTCTGCTTTGATCTGAATACAGCGGCTGCTAATTGCTCAATCTATTTCCAGGCTATTAAAGCGATGATATACTTCAGCAGGAACAACAACTTCCTGCTGAGGGAGAGAAGAAGAAAGAAGGAGTGCATCTCCGCTCTGCCCCCCCGCTGGGTTTCACTGCTTACAGGGTGAGAGAGATATTTACAGCATGTTGCACATTTCACATTCCTCTGTCTACTTATCCCTCGACTTTTTACATTTCTTTTGATTATTTGGCACATGTTGATGTATATTCCACACTTCCCTTTTCATCCCATGTCTCTGTCACTTCCACATGTCTGCACGTCAGTCTGACTTGTTGACTTTCTGCACTTTCCCCTAAACATTCTGCACATCACTTTGACTATTCTGGACATTTATTACACTTTTATTTGATTATTTTGCTATTTCTTTTTACTATACTGCCCTTCACATACCTCTGACTGTAATGCACATGTGTTGTGGATTCCTCTCCTATGTTGCACATTTCTGCACATTCCTCGTTCTATTTATACATTTGCATAATTTATTTTGCTTTTATTTTGAATATGTTGCACGTTGACTATGTTCGTCCTTTTCATTACATGTTGTTGGCTATGTGCACATGTAAGCCCTCTCTCACGTTTACACATGTCTGCACATCAGTCTGACTGCTCATTGTTTGCACTTTTATTTGATTACTTTCCACATTTACTGATTATTTAGCTAATTCCTGTTCCTAAGTTTCCCTTTCCTGCACATACGTCTGACTATTATGCAAAGGTCTTTTGGAGTCCTCTTACTGCGTTGCACATCTCTGCACATCCCTCTGACTATTTTAGGTGAAATACCGACTGCAGGAATCCAGAAGCTGAGAACTACAACTCCCATGATGCCACGCTCCTTCACCACAACTCCAAACACCAGCTTCGACTTCTCTAAAGAGACGCATGCAGACCGTTCTGAGTTACAGTCTCAGGTCCTCCTCCCATAGTAATTAGTGAACCTGCCATATGCTGATTGGAGGAGCCCCAATGATCTGCTCTGGCCCTCTCTGCAGATATCAGTCCAAAGCACTCGGGCCAGATTTGTGTCGTGGATCCGGACCAACTATCGGCCTCGTTCATCACCGCGAGAGCCAACAATCTGGATCAGTTCAGCGAGGAAACGCTGCTGCGTGAAGTAACTCTAAATACGCTTTCCTTTCACTTCATCAAAAGCCACTTGTATCGTACACGGCTCTGATGGGTCGTGTTATACGGTGTTTCTGTTGCATTACGATGCTCTTAATTGTGGGTTGTGTTGTTTGTTTTTCTTACCTTTAGAATCGAAGCCACATGAAGAAGAGGAGGAGATGAAGAGGAGGAGCACACGGCACCAAAAAGAGAAAGAGAGAAACGATGTATTAGTTTTTTATTAAAACAAAGCGGGTGAGAATCAGATTATATCGAAGAGAACAAAGAAATGTCCAACAAAAAAAAGGACAATGTCCCAAAAGATTTAAATACATTAAAAATAGAACAATAACAAAATTAAGTAAAATGTACAATTAAAGATAAAATAAATTAGAATACAAATTTAAAAATAAACAAAAATGAACAATAAAATAGAAAAAATATATTTGGATACAAATAAATAAAATTAAATGTCCATTAAAAGATAAACGAAAAATAAAACTGGATTAAAAAATGTAAATAAAAAAATTAATTCTGATAAAAAAATAAATATATATAAATAAACTAAAAGGTTCACATTTGACAACAACATATAACTATAAATATGTACACATGTGTATATACACTAAATACAATGGTAAATTAGTATGAATAACATATTAGCTGCAATCAGAGCAGGAAATCCCCAAACACAGCTTTAACGCACTGCACAGCTAACCTGCTGCTAGTTAGCCGTTAGCATCTCAGCAGCGGCTATCGAGCTGCTAGTTAGCCGTTAGCATCTCAGCAGCGGCTCACGAGCTGCTAGTTAGCCGTTAGCATCTCAGCAGCGGCTATCGAGCTGCTAGTTAGCCGTTAGCATCTCAGCAGCGGCTAACGAGCTGCTAGTTAGCCGTTAGCATCTTAGCAACGGCTAACCTTCCCTCAGAGTGGAGCTCAGAGTAGGGTGACCAGACGTCCTCGTTTTCCGGGGACAGTCCCCGTTTGTATTAGCCTGTCCCCGGTTGAAACTGTCCCCGCTTTTTAATATACGTTAAAATCACATAGCAAGGTGAAATAAAACGTTTCATGTCAGGGAACACTGGGTAAACAGACTGCGGTCAAGCCAGCCCCCACTTCGGAAAACAGCCAGCCCGCACGTTGTATTGCGGTCAGATTGCGGTGCGCGAATATCCTATACATTACGGTAGAGGCCTGTAAAAACTGCCTTCAAAATAAAAGCGTTTACTCAGTCAATAATAAATACCTAAAAAACACACCAACATATTCATATATACTGGAGCTTAAATTAAGAAACATGTCCTATATAATGTGATCAATAATAATGTAAAACAAACCACGTATAACCACATTATAACTGAGTGAATGTAAGGATACAGTTATGAAGACACATCTGACATTTCCACTGGGTGACTAATTTCAATTGATGTTGACACCATCTCACAACACTCCTAAAGTAACATTACTTTCTGAAGCACAATTTAAAATGTCTGCTGTTTAAAATCTCAGATTAGATCTATAGTCCATCTATATTTAGATTATTATTTAATGGAAACCGTCCATAATCAAAGAGTCACTCGAAGTCAATCAAAGACGTATTTCACTTCAGGGTGACAGCAGGAGACTTCATCTAATCACTCAGAGAGAATCAGGACAATCTGATGTAGAGTTTCAAAATAAAATACCTTTGAAGTCTCATATATGGGCTAACGTCCTTCTGTTTTTAGATAAGAATAAAACAAAAACAATCCAGTATCAAAGACTTATTTCTCTCCAGGGTGATAGCAGGAGACCCCATCCCGTCACTCAGAGAGAATCAGGACAATCTGATGTACAGTTTCAAAATAAAAGACCTGAAGTCTCATGACCTATCGTCCTTCTGGTTGTATCCAACAGTTCAAATGTTTGAATTACATTGAACCAGAATTGTCCCCTTGTTTCTTTAACAGTGAAGAACACATGATATGTTGTTGATGAGATATTGACCGCAACATTTCAAAATGTCCCCGGTTTTAATTTTGAACATCTGGTCACCTTAGCTCAGAGCCTCCTTCAGTATTCCTGCTCAGCCTTCATTACATCACTCTCTCTGTTTACTCAGCAGAAACACAGCAGATGTGAGCGCGGCGTGTGATTGGCCGGCTGGATGAGCTTCCTGCAGGACGATGCAGCAGAATATTAAACGCCTCTGAGCGCGTGCAGCTGCCTCTCAAACCAAACACACTGGTTTCTCTCCCGGTGATGCAACAGGAAGTGGGAACCAACGACAGACAGGAAGCCGTTCAGAGCTGGAATTCATTGCATATTATTCCAGGAGATATCAGTGATAATTTCAAACTTTGGAAAGACCTCCGGAAGGCAGAGCAGGGCCTCGTTCAGGTTCGTCTCTGACCGGCTATACAGACAGAATCCTCCGGGCTCACACACACTCACAGATCAGTGGCAGGGGTTCCATTGGTCAGGGGTACTACAATAGTCCAATGTGTGTGTGTGTGTGTGTGTGTGTGTGTGTGTGTGTGTGTGTGTGTGTGTGTGTGTGTGTGTGTGGACATCTCCGTTCATTCTGAGTATCAGAAAAATCTCACTCGTCTCCGGCTTCAATATCAGCATCCATGTATTTATTATCCTTGCAGCATGGAAGTAGTCCTCACACACAGAGGCTGCGTGCACACACAGTTCCCAGAGCAGAGTCCTTCACATGCTGACATACTGGAGACGGAGTTACAGTCACACGATGGAGGAACACCGGTTCAAAGCAGTGTTCTGACATTAGTTCAGATCAGCGTAAGTAAAGAACATGACAGTCATATGCCTCTCGCTCTAGAGCAGGGGGTCAAACTCAAGGCCCGGGGGCCAAATCCGGCCCGCGACTTCATTTCATGCGGCCCCACAATAGCTTGCAAAGAATATAATATGTTTATAATACGGTTACATGGTGATTTACAGAAGCACGTTGCCCATAAACTACATGTCCCACAATGCATCTCAAATATGACTTTTCTTCTCAGATTTGAATGTTATTCTTCTAAATATGCATCTTTTCTCAGAATTGACTTTTTTTTCAAAATGTCTTTTTAAATCATGTTGTAACATTCTCACTGAAGAGACTTGCAATTATCTGCCCCAGACTTCTGCTTTCAGACGTAGTTAAATATGAAGTTATCACCCTATCCGATAATAATCCAATGCAAAGGCAATAATGTAATATATATTAAATATATATGTATTTTTATATAGTCTTAAAGTTACAACCGGCCCTTTGAGTGCAACTATAATGCGAATGTAGCCCGTGATGAAATTGAGTTTGACACCCCAGATCTAGAGTCTGTTATCTGCCACTCTTAGGAACATGTCATAACGTCCACACAGCGTCTCCTGAGCGTCGTCCATGCAGTCAGACATCCGGCCACGCACACAGCCAGCAGGGCCTCTCTCACGCACACAGCCAGCAGGGCCTCTCTCACGCACACAGCCAGCAGGGCCTCTCTCACACACACAGCCAGCAGGGCCTCTCTCACGCACACAGCCAGCAGGGCCTCTCTCACGCACTCAGCCAGCAGGGCCTCTCTCACGCACACAGCCAGCAGGGCCTCTCTTACGCACACAGCCAGCAGGGCCTCTCTCACGCACTCAGCCAGCAGGGCCTCTCTCACGCACACAGCCAGCAGGGCCTCTCTTACGCACACAGCCAGCAGGGCCTCTCTCACGCACTCAGCCAGCAGGGCCTCTCTCACGCACACAGCCAGCAGGGCCTCTCTTACGCACACAGCCAGCAGGGCCTCTCTCACGCACTCAGCCAGCAGGGCCTCTCTCACGCACACAGCCAGCAGGGCCTCTCTCACGCACACAGCCAGCAGGGCCTCTCTCACGCACACAGCCAGCAGGGCCTCTCTCACGCACTCTCACACGGTTAGCATGGTTTAAGAAAACGGCCGTTCGCCCCCTGGTGGAGGTCTGAGCCTCCGGAGCCTCGCTGAGTGACGGAGGGTCCGGCAGGTTGGACATACGAGACCATGCAAGTGTGTATACTCCGTGTGCTTACGCATGTGAACATGTGGGCGGATACACATGGTAATGTGGGTTCTTGAATGTGATTGGTTGATCAGGCGATAGTGGAATATAAAGGTGGAGAATATTCGTTTTCACAGCTCGTTAAACTCGGGATGCTGAATCTGCAGCGAGGCTGACGAAGCATCCTCTGCAGGGTCCTCTAATAGAGATGAGTCTGTTCCTCTGCCGCTATAAGGAGAGGGACATACATGTACACACACACACAATGTGTGTGTGTGTGTGTGAGTGTGTGTGTGTGTGTGTGGTGTGTGTGTGTGAGAGAGACTCTCACACACTCACTCACACACACACACACTCACACACACACACACACACACACACACTCATCCATCACCAGGTGTTTGCCATGCACACACTGCAGCCCCCCATAATGACGTGTGTAAGTAGAGGTGACATAAGAGAGATAACGATTCCTCTCGTCACGGTAATGGATGACACGCCTTTGACACCAATAGTTAATAACTACAGATACACTGCTGTGGGTGTGTGTGTGTGTGTGTGTGTGTGTGTGTGTGTGTGTGTGTGTGTGTGTGTGCGTGCGTGCGTGTGTGTGTGGGTGTGTGTGTGTATGCGTGTGTGTATATGTGTATGCATGTGGGTGTGTGGGTGTGTGTATATGTGTGTCTGTGAGTGTGTGTATGCATGTGTGCGTATGTGTGTGTGTGTGTATGTGTGTGTGTGTGTGTGTGTGTGTGTGCGCGTGTGTGTGTGTGTGTGAAATATAACTAAATGTCCATTCCCAACTCCTGACTAGATTCTGCTGAACATATACTTTCACTTGCTGTTTACCTTAGTATTGTATTTATTGTATTGTCTGTTGGTTGTGTATATAGGATATACATATTGTATACATATTTATATACATATCTGTATATTGTATAATTGTATTTTTTTTTTCTGTACACTTAAAGTTGACATATTGGTTTCTCTCAGGTAGTGTCCTCTCTTGTGCTGCATCAGTTCACGTCTTGCTCCCGTTCGGCCTCAGGTACCGACCGGTGCATCGTTGGTGAACCCTGAGACTGCATTGGCTGAATCTCCACTTTAGGTTTTGTGCATGTAACCAGAAAAGCCTCAGTATTTTTAAACCTGGAATCTGTTTGCAGCATCGGGCGGATCGGCGTCAGGGGAACGGTTACGAGATGGATCCCACGTACCGGAGCTTTTTCTGGGATTCAAACTTCCCGAGAGTTGCATCAATCGCCGGATCTTTAGAAAGTCGAGGCGATGGCCGCCCGCCTCACGTGGCTCCGAGCGGAGAGGCGGCGTGATGTCAGAAGACAGGATGACTCACGGTCTCTGCAGGCGGGCCGTGTCAGCCTCTGCTCGGTATTTAAGTCCTGCACTGACGCCGGGTTTAAACGTCTGAACAGCAGAGGTGGGAAGTATGGAGTACAAATACTTTGTTACTGTACTTAAGTACATGTTTCTGTTATCAGTATTTTACTCCACTACTTATCTTTCTGACGACTTTTCACTTTAACTTCTTACATGTTGAACCCAAATACCTGTACTTTCTACTTCTCTCATGTTGAACTCAAATACCTGTACTTTCTACTCCTCACATGTTGAACTCAAATACCTGTACTTTCTACTTCTCACATGTTGAACTCAAATACCTGTACTTTCTACTTCTCACATGTTGAACTCAAATACCTGTACTTTCTACTTCTCTCATGTTGAACCCAAATACCTGTACTTTCTACTTCTTACATGTTGAACTCAAATACCTGTACTTTCTACTTCTCTCATGTTGAACCCAAATACCTGTACTTTCTACTTCTCACATGTTGAACTCAAATACCTATACTTTTCTACTTCTTACATGTTGAACTCAAATACCTGTACTTTCTACTTCTCACATGTTGAACTCAAATACCTGTACTTTCTACTTCTCACATGTTGAACTCAAATACCTGTACTTTCTACTTCTTACATGTTGAATTCAAATACCTGTACTTTCTACTTCTCACATGTTGAACTCAAATACCTGTACTTTCTACTTCTTACATGTTGAAACACAAATACCTGTAATTT
>JAMFTG010000934.1:0-97607 GCA_023974075.1 Chaenocephalus aceratus
GTTGAACATGTGAGAAGTAGAAAGTACAGGTATTTGTGTTGAACATGTGAGAAGTAGAAACTACAGGCATTTGAGTTCAACATGTAAGAAGTCAAAGTCGTCAGAAAAATAAGTATTGGAGTAAAGTACTGATACCAGAAAAATGTACTTAAGTAGAGTAATAAAGTATTTGTACTCCACTACTTCCCACCTCTGGTTAAATCTAATCACATGCCATGCATTTCATGGCCAGCCCGTCACAGCTGATGGATCTCCTCTTCTTCTGCTGCCAGCTTTCCTGCAGCTCTCTATAAATAATTATCACATTATGGAGCAGACTTTAGATTCAATGAGCCGCGCTGCGCTGGCTGAAACTCGAGCGCTAACGTTTCCTCTATGAATGTGAACATTGTCCAGTGACCTTTTGTGCGTGTCCCTCGGTCTGCCAACACTTTAATGCCAGATGCATTCTGGGTGCTCGATGGAGGGCCGCGAGGCAGAGAATAGCTGCCGTCACCCTGCCAGAAAAAAGCAGTTTAATGGAGCCTCCCGAGCGATCCCAACACCTCAGAGGAAGAGTCGTCCAAGGGCAGCTATTAACAGACCGTGTGAAGCCTGGCTTTGTATTACAGTCCGTGTTGAATACCCCGACGATTTATGATAGAAATGTGTAGTAAGGGTCCTCAGCACATTGAAACTACTGGACGCTAACTTGTTGGGCAATTTGCACATTTGCCCAGACACTAGCAACAACAATGGCTTGTGCGATCTGGAACATTTTGGAGTGGCTTTGGAGGCTACTGAGGATGCGGAATCAATTTCTGACATTGTTAGGATCAAATATGGCACATTTGAGTCCGATAAAACTTTAAAATCGACCCAAAATGAATCAAAACCGCCCACAGAGAATACAAATACGGAAACTTTCTGGTTAAATCTGATATTTTGGACCCTGAAAATGTCAGGAATTCATTCAACACATTCAATAACCTAAAAAAACACCTGGCCTTGTATTATAGGCTACGTTGAGGATGCTGAATCAATTTCTGAAATGTTTAGGATACAAAATGGCCGTTTTAAG
The DNA here is from genome assembly GCA_023974075.1 of Chaenocephalus aceratus. NCBI lineage: Eukaryota > Metazoa > Chordata > Actinopteri > Perciformes > Channichthyidae > Chaenocephalus > Chaenocephalus aceratus. Next base: position 1,061 of record JAMFTG010000934.1, read on the forward strand.
TCCCAGGGAGAACAGATATAGCCACTTGGTTAAAACTACTATTTCTGATCCTGAAAATGTCCGAAACGTATTCAAAATACCTTCAAAACGACTACAGAGGTGTCCAAATCAGCCAAGACATTTTTAAGCTATTGTCCGGAAGGCTACATATGCAAGTTAGCGTCCGGCAGTTTCTATGTGCTGAGGACCCTACTATACATTTCTATCATTAAACCTTGGTGTATTCAACATTTCTGGGTTTAAAGCAGGACTCGATGAGCCGGTAAACAGACTATTAAGAAGTCTGGATCCTTTAGCAATGATAAGGCTTTCATTTCATTTAAACCTTTTCCAGGTTGGACGGCATGACGTCTTAAATGATAGTGTGTTATTATTATAACCAGTTAGCAAGGTGCGACGGAGCACAGAGTAACTCCTGCAATGTCCGTCCCCCCCCCCCCCTCCCCTCCCCTCCCATTGTGTCTATTTGAGTCATTTTTATGTTGTTTCTTCGATTTACTACCCTTGTAGAAACATTAATCGGAATATACATGGCCATGGGTATCCTTCCTCATTCCACAAACCTCTCTGCCTGTCTGCCAGGGTCAAAACCTCGGAGCTGTTTGAGAGGTGGAGGAACCTGCAGGTGTGTAGGTGGGCGCAGAGCAAGGAGGAGACCAGCAACTTCAAGTAAGAGTTACTCAGAAACAAGCAGAGAGGGCAAAAGTACTCACATCCTTTCTTCAAGTAGAAGTACAGATACTAGTGTTTAAACATACTCTGGTGAAAGTAGAAGTAGAAAGTACAGGTATTTGTGTTCAACATGTAAGAAGTAGAAAGTACAGGTATTTGGGTTCAATATGTAAGAAGTAGAAAGTACAGGTATTTGAGTTCAACATGGGAGAAGTAGAAAGTACAGGTATTTGAGTTCAACATGTAAGAAGTAGAAAGTACAGGTATTTGAGTTCAACATGGGAGAAGTAGAAAGTACAGGTATTTGAGTTCAACATGTAAGAAGTAGAAAGTACAGGTATTTGAGTTCAACATGTAAGAAGTAGAAAGTACAGGTATTTGAGTTCAACATGTAAGAAGTAGAAAGTACAGGTATTTGTGTTCAACATGTAAGAAGTAGAAAGTACAGGTATTTGAGTTCAACATGGGAGAAGTAGAAAGTACAGGTATTTGTGTTCAACATGTAAGAAGTAGAAAGTACAGGTATTTGGGTTCAATATGTAAGAAGTAGAAAGTACAGGTATTTGAGTTCAACATGGGAGAAGTAGAAAGTACAGGTATTTGAGTTCAACATGTGAGAAGTAGAAAGTACAGGTATTTGGGTTCAACATGTGAGAAGTAGAAAGTACAGGTATTTGAGTTCAACATGTGAGAAGTAGAAAGTACAGGTATTTGAGTTCAACATGTGAGAAGTAGAAAGTACAGGTATTTGGGTTCAACATGTGAGAAGTAGAAAGTACAGGTATTTGAGTTCAACATGTGAGAAGTAGAAAGTACAGGTATTTGGGTTCAACATGTGAGAAGTAGAAAGTACAGGTATTTGGGTTCAACATGTGAGAAGTAGAAAGTACAGGTATTTGAGTTCAACATGTGAGAAGTAGAAAGTACAGGTATTTGGGTTCAACATGTGAGAAGTAGAAAGTACAGGTATTTGGGTTCAACATGTGAGAAGTAGAAAGTACAGGTATTTGAGTTCAACATGGGAGAAGTAGAAAGTACAGGTATTTGTGTTCAACATGTAAGAAGTAGAAAGTACAGGTATTTGTGTTCAACATGTAAGAAGTAGAAAGTACAGGTATTTGTGTTCAACATGTAAGAAGTAGAAAGTACAGGTAATTGAGTTCAACATGTGAGAAGTAGAAAGTACAGGTATTTGAGTTCAACATGTGAGAAGTAGAAAGTACAGGTATTTGAGTTCAACATGTGAGAAGTAGAAAGTACAGGTATTTGGGTTCAAAATGTAAGAAGTCAAAGTAAAAAGTTGTCAGAAAAACAAGTAGTGGAGTAAAGTACTGATACCAGAAAAAAGTACTTAAGTACAGTAACAAAGTATTTGTACTCCATTACTTCTCACCTCTGCTGAAGTGTTAAATAACCTCCCCTCCTCTCTCCTGCAGGATGTCTCTGTCTCGCTGCTGTAACGCTCCCTCCTTCCTCTTCACCACCAAGAGGAACACTCCTGCAGGAACCAAGCTGCGGTACGAGGTGGACACCAGCGGGATCCTGCCCATCACCGCAGAGGTCTTCAAGATGTTCCCCGATGTGAGTTCAACACCTCTGCATGGTTAACAGGAGAGAGGGCAACAGTACACACATCCTTCACTCAAGTAGAAGTACAGATACTCGTGTTTAAAAATACTCTGGTGAAAGTAGAAGTACTGACTAAACTTCTTTACTCAAGTCAAAGTAAAGAGGCTTTGAAGTGTACTTCAGTAAAAAGTACCCATAACTAGCAGCTGTTTTAAAGAGTACCTGACCTCCCTTTATATGAATAGAACAATAATGTCATTGTTAGCTAATTAATGTTTCCATGCAAAATGTAAGAAGTAAAAGTAAAAAGTGTTCAGTAAAATAAGTAGTGGAGTAAAGTACTGATAACAGAAAAATGTACTTAAGTACAGTAACAAAGTATTTGTACTCCACTACTTCCCACCTCTGGTTAACAGGACTGTTCGAGTCAAAAAGTACTTTAAAGTGCGTTTTCCTAGCATCTAAATGCAGGACTTGTACACGAGTATGCCGTTTTCAATCAGAATCAGAAGCATGTTTATTACCAGGTAGGTTTACACGTACGAGGAATTTGACTTGGTGTCGTGGTGCATACATAAAAAATAACATTAGAAAATATTTAAAATAATACAAAATATGGTAAAATCTCTGAATTAACGCACTGTGATATTAGTAGTTTATCCGAAGTAATTATCCGAATACTTCCTCCACGACTGCTATATGTTCCGCCATATATGTTGGCTTTTGTATCATTCTATTGGTTTGGTGATTAAGATTTACTGACTCCCATAATGTCCGTCTGAAAACCTGCCTCGCATACTCCACTTGTTCTTAAGTAACGTTTACTTGTACCAGAGTATTATTACAGTGTGGTATTAGTACTTTCTCTTAAGTAATTATCCCAATAATCCTCCACTACTGCTATACCCCCCCATGTTAGCTTTTTGAACTTGGTCTGGTGATTATGATCGTTGTAATGTCTGTCTGAATTTAACAAATTGTGTCTTCATTCAGGATATGCCATATTCCAAATCACAGTACAAGAAATGCGCCGTTATTGGAAATGGCGGCATCATCAAGAACAGCAAATGTGGAAAGGAAATCGACTCGGCAGATTTTATTTTTAGGTATTCGGTGTTTGTTATTGTTGTCTTTGAATAAAACTCGGACTGGGTGAAATAGTTACCGTTGAAATGCCGAGCAAAGCAGATGTCCTAATTCAGGGGTGTCAAACTCAAGGCCCGGGGGCCAAATCCGGCCCGCGACTTCATTTCATGTGGCCCCACAAGAGCTTGCAAAAAATATGATTGTTATGCGGTTACATGCTACTTTACAGAAGCACGTTGCCAATAAACTACATGTCCCACAATGCATCTCAGAATTTGACTTTTTTTTTTTTAATGTCACTTATTTTATTTATTTTTTTACTTTTTTTTCAGAATGTGGCTTTTCTTTTTAAATCATTTTGTGACATTCTCACTGAAGAGACTTGCAATTATTTTCCCTAGACATCTGCTTTCAGACGTAGTTAATTATGAAGTTATTACCCTATCCGATAATAATCCAATGCAGATGCAATAATGTAATATAATACATTATTTTATATATATTACATATTCATATGTATTTTTATATAGTCTTAAAGTTACAACCGGCCCTTTGAGTGCAACCATAATGCTAATGTGGCCTGTGATGAATTTGAGTTTGACACCCCTGTCCTAATTGATATTATAATAAAGTACTAAGTGAGAAACCCTGCTTTCAGACATATTAATGCTTCATTTCTAACCAGATTGTTGATATTTGTGGGCGTGTATTAAATCCTTTTGGCAGTGATAGGTATGTGTTCTCTCTATGGCCACTCCCAGGGTCTGTACGTGTTAAAATTAGGGCTGTCAAACGATTAAACATTTTAATCAGATTAATCACAGCTTAAAAATTAATTAATCATGATTAATCACCATTCGAACTATGTCCAAAATATGCCATTTATTTATGTATATTGTTGGGAATGGAAAGATAAATTAAAGCAGGCGGATATATCCATTTAACACAGTATCTATGTTTATTATAACATTTTTCTGCATGTCAAAATGAATGACAACCCACACACCTATCAATCATCAAACCGTGGGGTCTTAATTCATTACGTGTTGATTTCTATCAACGGGGGAGTACTTCAGGAAAGTCGACAGAGGGGGGGGGCTAGTGGAGTACTTCGTGACCACAGTGTGAACGTTGTGATCAGCTGTTTTAGCGCTGTCTCCCTCCGCAGCCGGTTGGCGTAGTTTTGGCACAGTTCCGTTGTACAGACCGACGTTAACAGCAGCCCTGTCTGTGCACACGGAGACCGGCTCTGTCGTCCGGTGATCTAACCGCCTTCTGGAAAAGCTTCACAAGTACGTCGGTACGCAAATGCGCTTTGTGACACAAGTGACGGTACGCATTTCAGATTACGCACATAACCTGCGTACCAGTTATGTGCACCCCTGTACCAGAGCCATATTATTACTATTATATGGCTCTGCCCTGAACTACAGCAAGAGTATTCTCCGTCGGGACTTCCTGCAACAACACCATGCCGTTATCAAAGATGTTCTATTGAGAAGATGATCACTACGCGACAACAGTTTTCAAAACCGTGGCTACTGAAATCAATCTTACTAACTGCTGTCTGTGCAATTTACTCCGCGCGAGTTGGCAGACTTTATTTTGCTTTCTTTAACATCATTTTTCATGGTGGGGCTAAGCCATTTCTTGGTATGGGTGTAGCCTACCCCAGCCATACCCTGGCGCTGCCACTGGGGGCACGTATGGGGCGGGCCATTCTGCACATGCGTTAAATGCGTTAAATATTTTAACGCAATTAATTCAAAAAATTAATTACCGCCGTTAACGCGATAATTTTGACAGCACTAGTTAAAATACAACTGACGTCAAAGGGTTTTAAATGTTAAATTGGTGGCTTTAATGCAGCTCTCAACCTGACTCGACATGTGGATAAAACACGTCTAGTTAAAGTCGCTAAACTATCATTAGATTTATTATAGAAGCCAAACTCTTGATCACACAGCTGTTAAATGATTGATTGTGCATCTCAGCAGCATGCCTAGTGTGTGTAGAGTCAAATCAAATACTCCTGTCTCAGTGGACTTGTGCTTTCTTTGCTGCAGGTGCAACATCCCACCCATCAATGAGAAGTACTCCGCTGATGTTGGCTCTAGAACAGATCTGGTGACAATAAACCCGAGCATTATATCTGAGAGGTACTGTGAATATCTGAGGGTCTGAGGAGGAATCTCAGTCTGTTTTCTTTTCTTTTCTTTTGGATTGTATACTGTTAGAAAAATCTCACTCGTCCCCGGCTTGATCTTCAACCTCAGGATCCATGTGTCTGTGATCCTCTCCAGAAAGGAAGGAGTCATCACATACAGAGCATCAGCTAGTTCCTGAACAGTGTCCTTCACATGCTGATATCCAAGAGAGGGAGTTACACCGTCACTACACTGTCATGTACAAAATATTCGGACTTTTTTCTCCAAAATTCTGAATTTTTCTCAAATAAATCTGACTTTTTCTCAAAAATCTCAAAAATCTGACTTTTCCTCAAAATTCTTACTTTTTCTCAAAATCTTAAAATTCTGACTTTTTCTAAATACTTAAAATGTTAATAATCCCTGGTCCCCGGCTTGAGCTTCAGCCTCAGGATCCATGTATCTGTGATCCTCTCCAGAATGGAAGGAGTCATCACATACAGAGCATCAACTAGTTCCTGAGCAGTGTCCTTCACATGCTGATATCCAAGAGAGGGAGTCACACAGTCACAAGATGGAGGACTACCGGTTCTTCTCTGTAATCATACATCCTGTCACGAACAGAACACTGAGTTTTTTCTCAAAATTATGACTTTTTTCTCAACTTCATTTTTTTTTAACTTTTTCCTCACAATTTTGACTTTCTCTAAAAATTATGACTTTTTCTCAAAATCATTTTTTTTTAAAACTTTTTCTCAAAATTCGGACTTTCTCTAAATTCTGTCTTTTTTCTCAAAATCACTAAATTCTGTATTTTTTCTCAAAATCTTGTCTTTTTTTTTTTCTCATAATCTCAAAATTCTCTATTTTTTCTAAAAATCTAAAAATTCTGTCTTTTTTCTCAAAATCTCAAAATCCTCTATTTTTTCTCAAAATTCTGATTTTACTCAAAATCTCAAGCAGAGTCCTTCACAAGCTGATATCCAAGAAAGGGAGTCACACAGTCACAAGATGGAGGACTAGAAAGCAGTATCAATGTTTACTTCAGATTAGCTCCACGTCAGAAATGAGCATGCTTGATGTCTCTCTCCATAGAGGCTGAGTCATCATGTTAATCACATAGCTATCATCTGCCTCAAGCAGTCCTGATGCTCTTCCAGGTCATCTCACATCCTGTCATGTTCACAGCTACAGTTGGGATACCTCTGTTAGCATGCTACTCTCATGTTGGAGGAGGACGTTCAGGATTTCCCCATCATATACTCTAAATCTTCCTCCGCAGGTTTCAGAAGCTGGAGAAATGGCGGCGACCGTTCTACGAAGTCCTCCAGAACTACGAGAACTCCTCGGTGGTTCTTCCCGCTTTCTACAACACCCGAAACACCGACGTGTCGTTCAGAGTCAAGTACATGCTGGACGACTTCGACTCCCAGAGGGGCGTTTTCTTCTTCCACCCGCAGTACCTTCTGAACGTTCAGCGTTTCTGGGCGGTTCAAGGCGTCCGAGCTAAACGCGTTAGCAGCGGTTTGATGCTCGTAACCGCCGCCATGGAAATGTGCGAAGAAGTCCATCTCTACGGTTTCTGGGCGTTTCCCATGAACCCCGCGGGCATCTTCATCACTCACCATTACTACGACAACGTCAAGCCGAGGCCTGGTTTCCACGCTATGCCACACGAAATATTCAACTTTATTCACATGCACACTCGTGGGATCCTCAACGTGCACACAGGGCCGTGCACGTGATCCCCCACTCTCAGTAAAGACACTATTTCCCGCCCTTTTTAAAAAGAGTCGGCCTTCAGAGCGTCTTTGCTCTCACTTATTCCACGACACAGTGAAGGTTGCTTGCTTGAACTACTTCTCTTTTCGATGTGTATTAAGTTGGAACACTTTAGATAAGGTACACTTATTCACCATCGTCGTTCTCGTTCATTAAAATATTAGAGACAAACTAGCTTATTTGTTATCAACGAGGCTTCACTTTAAAATAGGGAATATATTCTGAGTTAGAAAAACCGAATTTTTCGTTATTTTGACACAATTCATGTCTTGTTACGGACGAATAGACGATAGAGCTGTGCGATTATGGCAAAAATCATAATCACGATTATTTTGGTCAATAATTGATATCACGGTTATTATAAGTCAACATTCATTGACTTTGAAAACATCCATTTATTGAACTTTAAAACAAATTAAAATAATAATTTGAACAGTATCTTATTTAACTGTTGATTACCCTGACCGTAGAATTCAACTGAAAAACGAATAAATAAAATAAATTATACATTTATCTTTAAATAAATAATACCAAAATAATAAATACCAATAAACAAGATCAACAAATATTTTTGGAGCGCACTTCAACAAGCTACTAAACATATATAAATATGATAAATAAATGTGATCAAATATGTTGCAGTGCACTGTACAACCTAGCAAAGCTAAATAATCGTTTTTTTCGATTATGTTGTTTTCGTAATTGTGGCAGGCCAAAATCGTAATTGCGATTATAATACGATTAATTGCACAGCCCTAATAGACGATATCTGTTAGGTGTTATTATGGGAGAATTACTATTCTTGTGGTACTGCTACTGCATATTAAGACCCTCATGTACAACAACTTCCTTACGTGTACATAAGCACTCAAGGTTATTAAGGAAACACTCAACTAATGGCCTAGTACTTGTAGAATAATGCATTAATACGTGTTTTATTCTGACTAACAAGGAGCCAATATACTGCTAACATGCATGTTAATGAACAACTAGTTGATGGTGAATATGTGTACCTTAATATAAAGTGTTACCTTAAGTTGATCCGATCACTATGGTCCTCTCGGACTTTCTGACCGTAGGGTTTTAACGTGATCAAAGTGATGTTGTTTCTGTGAGGTTTTCTAGTGGCTCCGCTGTACAGAGGTGTTGTTTTCTACACCCCCCTCATCCCCCCGTCTTCTCTCTTTATCCCGGGCACTCTGTGGGTGTGGCAGCTTTGTGTGTGTGTGTGTGTGTGTGTAAAACAAAACCTTCATATCAGCAAAAATAAGTTTTAATTGTAACATCTACTTTTGTAATCTATTTCCTATTCACCAGAATGTTTTAAAGCCTCTACTTTCTTCCAATTAAAAAAACCTGCTCTGATATTTCTGGTTATAGAAAAGGGTGGAGGACACGAGGGTATTACTCGCCCCTCCTTTCTGTCTTGGCTCATCCTGCTTTCGGACAAAAGTCAGATTTTAAAACGTCCGAGCAAAAACATTTTAAGGCCGTCCGATTTGTAAAACCCCATAATACTGTTGAGCGCCTCTTGTCGTCTTTCATGTCTTAAGCCATGCTGCCTTATGAGATAATAAACCCCTCTATACGATATGCAACAAATACATTCAATTAAACGACATCTTAGTTTCCCCCTCGAGTCAAAGGACGTAGGACTCTTTAAAAAGGGTTAGGAATTAGCCTGGACACTCCTCATGTAATGCCCTGCATGACTTACTCTATAGTTGGCTTTGTGTGTGCCTGCTTCAATGACCACTGACTTATGTTTACACGTGCTTTTGGAGATGTAAACAAGAACCTGTTCACAGAATGGATTAGTCGAAATGTACACTAGTGGATGCAGCTTTTATCGGTTATTACAGATGCACGAATGAAGACGGTTGCTGCCCTTTTTGTGACGACGCTTTCATGTTTTATTTGCCCTCCCTCTTTGCGACGTGAACAGGCACGCGAGAAAGCATTGAAGCCCCGCGAAGCTGACTAGGTTTTTATTTTCGCCGCAAAGACTGTAAAATCATATGTTGTCCCTCCTCTGTCTGTTCGTGCTCTGCTGACATCATGCTGTTTCTGTCGTCATATATGCAGACTTGTTGTGTGTTTAAGAGAGGGATGATGGATGGGAACACCAAAAAATGGCTTTGGCTTTTGCTCGAACACTAAAATGGTTGCACAGACACAAATGAATCGAGCATGGGAAAGGACGGTGTGTGCTGAATGGAGGTTATATATAAAAGGCAGTCTGGATCATTCTTTTTACTGGTATTGTGTTTGTAAATAAACTTGTATGGATTTTCTCACTGTATGGATTATTGTGTGTACATTGGAGTGAATGGGGAGTACACTGCAAAACCTGATTATATTTGCCACGCGGCTATGCTTGCTGGCGCCACACGATGTGCAAGTTTAATAGATAATTTCAGACCATTTAACCTGTGATTTGTCTGCTTCAGTTAGCTCTGTAAGCGAAGCTGTCAACGCCTCAATTATTAAGCAGCGCTCGGTGTCGATGTCTCCCACTGACTGGCTGCACGGGATGGCTGGGAAGACGGCAGATTGGGCTGTAACTGTAGAGGCTTTTAATGCTGACAGGCTCACAAAAGGGGATTCAATCCAGTAAGAATTGATATTAGAATCAGAGTTTGGTTGATAGGTTTTTCCACATGCAAGGGATTTGATTCGGTGTAAAGTACATTAAAGGTGGGGTAGGTACATTTGAGAAACCGGCTCGAGATCGCTAGAATTTTTGACAGGCAGGTAGGCCATCCAGTTACTTTAGCCGGCTCAGATGATTGGTCGTGCTTTTCACAGCGCCACGGCTTCCACAGGTGATATTATTTATGGATTTGTTGTCAAAGCACTTCAGATATTCATTGCTATCGGGATGTTAAGAGCATTCCATGGAATATAACAAAAAGTGTATCTCGAGCCAGTTTCTGAAACTTACCCACCCCACCTTTAACAGAGTAAGATAGAGAAATAAGAGCAAATATCGAAACAAAAGATTATATAAAAACCATTATGTGAACAAATACCAATATGTGAAATCACTGTGGTGAAGAAATCTGTACAGTAGGCCTGTAACTGTTAGAATTTGATGCTGTAAGAACAACACACTGCAAAGGTAACTTACCATTACATTCATAATCAAGAGAGAAAGAATAATTTTGGCGATAGGTTTTGATTCAGTGTGAATTAACATGCTGCCTTTCCACTTATAATTTACCAACATAATAACAAGGTTAACAGCAGCTGACCATAATATTAGTAACGATTGTACTGTAAGTAACCATGAATACAAATATCTTATCTGTTATTTAATGATTACATTCCATAAACAATGAGCTTTTTCCATTATAAAAAGTAATGCCCAAACATTTCGATTCAAACCGCTGCGTATGAGCGTACGTGAAAACGTGCTTCGCTATTGGTCAACCACACCGAAGCCCCGCCCCCTTCTTCCTGCAGCACCCCCATCTGCGAAGCTCCACGAGCACCCGCAAACGAAGAATATATTTTGATGATAATACTTTTCTACTTTTACTTGAGGAAATGTTTTTATATGCAGGACTATTACTGTAACAGAGTATTCCTACACTCTGGTATTTTTACTCAAGTACAAGACCTGAGTACTTCTACTTTTACTCAAGTACAAGACCTGAGTACTTCTACTTTTACTCAAGTACAAGACCTGAGTACTTCTACTTTTACTCAAGTACAAGATCTGAGTACTTCTACTTTTACTCAAGTTCAAGATCTGAGTACTTCTACTTTTACTAAAGTACAAGACCTGAGAACTTTTACTCAAGTACAAGATCTGAGTACTTCTACTTTTACTCAAGTACAATATCTGAGTACTTCTACTTTTACTCAACTACAAGACCCGAGAACTTCTACTTTTACTTAAGTACAAGATCTGAGTACTTCTGCTTTTACTCAAGATCTGGGTACTTCTACTTTTACTCAAGTACAAGATCTGAGTACTTCTACTTTTACTCAAGTACAAGACCTGAGTACTTCTACTTTTACTCAAGATCTGAGTACTTCTACTTTTACTCAAGATCTGAGTACTTCTACTTTTACTCAAGTACAAGACCTGAGTACTTCTACTTTTACTCAAGTACAATATCTGAGTACTTCTACTTTTACTCAAGTAGAAGACCTGAGAACTTCTATTTTTACTTAAGTACAAGATCTGAATACTTCTACTTTTACTCAAGTACAAGATCTGAGTACTTCTGCTTTTACTCAAGATCTGAGTACTTCTACTTTTACTCAAGTACAAGATCTGAGTACTTCTACTTTTACTCAAGATCTGAGAACTTCTGCTTTTACTCAAGATCTGAGTACTTCTACTTTTACTCAAGTACAAGATCTGAGTACTTCTACTTTTACTCAAGTACAAGATCTGAGTACTTCTACTTTTACTCAAGTACAAGATCTGAGTACTTCTACTTTTACTCAAGATCTGAGTACTTCTACTTTTACTCAAGATCTGAGTACTTCTGCTTTTACTCAAGTACAATATCTGAGTACTTCTACTTTTACTCAAGATCTGAGTACTTCTCTCACCACTGGTTTTACTTGATGTATATAAAGGGAACAGAAACATGAAGCTGGCGTTAAGGTTTTCTGCAGGAAATGTTCAGGATTATAAAATATTTGTTTTCAATGTGGATTAAATGGGATTAGTGATGGAGCGTCAGGCCTTTAATGTGAGGGGATTCCTCCCTGCATCGGGTCACATGACGGTTTACTCGCTGCTGTCGCCCCGGGGTTGGGTAATCTGATGTTGACGGATCAATATGACCAAACGCTGCCCTTGGCCTCGATGTGCGTCAGGTGTCAGGTAGCAGCAATAACGCTAATGGATGGATTTGGCTCTCGGGGCAGATGTGAATGTGATGGAGCTGACACCAATAAGTATTTGCGCTACTATAAAAACTGTAAATCTGAAAAGAACTATTTTTGTATTTTCTTCAGTAGTATATATTTGATATAGTCTGTACAATACAGTAGGTATGCTTGGTAAAGAATACTTATTAGTGTTCTTCCAATTTAAAGGATTTCAGTACTACAAACGTTTTTTCACCTAAAAAGATTATTTCTGGAAAAGTTCTACTTGGCACCTTTAACAAATCCTTTATTTTGATGATGTTAAATATTAAGAATGCCAAATATATTAAAGTGCTGATTACTTACTAGTAAATCTCAGTATTCATAATTTGTAGAAAATATTTATGTGAAGCTATACTTCAATGTGCAGAGGAGGATCTCTTTAAGCTCCAACTGATTCCCTGTTTTCAGCAACTTGAAGGTGGGCTAGGTAAATTTGAGAAACCGGCTCGAGATACACTTTTTGTTATATTCCATGGAATGCTCTTAACATCCCGATAGCAAAGAATATCTGAAGTGCTTTGACAAAAAATCCATAAATAATGTCATCTGTGGAAGCCGTAAAAATCATCGACCAATCATCTGAGCCGGCTAAAGTAACTGGATGGCCTACCTGCCTGTCAGTCTTCCCTCGGGGCACAGTTTACCTCGTGCCCTCATTGGTCATGTGCGCGATCGTGTGTGTTGGGGGAGGGGCTCTGTGGCAGATTTTTCCCGGTTGTGTATTTTCAAATTCTAGCGCACTCGAGCCGGTTTCTCAAACTTACCTACCCCACCTTTAAGAGAGTAGTATCAATCTTCTCATCTAACGTTGCAATAAAGCCAATAAGCCTATTTTAAAAAGCTGAACTTCCTTTAAATATACTGTGAATTTTGCTTAAAGCAGCCATGAAAGGAATCATTTCCACGTTGATATTTACTCATCCATGGTCAATCTTTCAGTCAATATTCCTTCAATTTAAAAGTGATTTATACAGGAGGGTGAGTTTCTGTGTGTGTGTGTGTGTGTGTGTGTGTGTGTGTGTGTTTCAGTAACTGTCTGTCCGTCTGTTAGTGTGACCGCAGGTAAAAGCGAGACTCCCCAGCCCGTAAAGCGATCCTAACACCATGAATAATGAAGAGAGCCGTGGCAGGGAGGATAAGTTCTCGGTGCAAGGCTCCTTTTTCACAGGGCTTTCTCCTGTGGGTCACGTGACCACTGAGATGACAGTAATGTGTGTGTTTGTGTGTGTGTGTGTGTGTGTGTGTTAGTCATATGGCCATGTTCTGCCCAGGTACGAGGCGTCCAGGTAGCTAAAGCACCTCTGAGTGTGTGTTCCTGCAGCAGCTCTCACACACACATGTGCTCTAAACTCCTCGATCCCACCACCTCTCTGCGGCCAAGGGTCAAATGAATTGTCTTACACCATTAGAAACTCAAGGCCAGGGAAGTGGATGAATAAAAGATGCCGTCGAAACAGAACAAATCCACAGCTCCAGAGGAAACCGAAGAGGTCGATGACGAAGTGGAGGGGCCAAAGTTAAAGGAGAGGAACAACGAAGTGACCAGTGGAGACGCAACAAAAAGAGAGAAGACTCGGAAGAAAACCAAGAGCGCGGAAAGCTCCGAGGACCCGGAGAAAGAGAAGAAGAAAGAAGACGGTGAAAAAGTGAAGAAGAAGAAGAAGAAGAAACCAGATGACGATGCCGAAGCTGTGATTGAAAATGAAGATGAGGAGGGCGAGCAGAACAATAATGAACTCGAGACCAATTCCAAAAGGGAGACAGAAGCTCAAAGAGGAAGTGACCGAGGGGAAGAAGAAGAAAAAGAAATCCTCCACAGAGAAACCAGAGGGAGAGGAGGAGATGGGATCCAAGGACAAGAAGTCGAAAGATGGCAAGAAGAAAAAGAAGAAGTCTCACGATGACGATGACGAGGAGCCTTTGATCGAGGAGCAGCAGGAGGAAGAGGAAGACTCGAAGAAAAAGAAGAAAAAGAAGACCAAGAAGGGGTCGGCGGACAGTGACGAGGATAAAAAGAAAAAGGGGAAAAAGGCTAAAAATAAACAGGTGGACTATGGAGCCATGTACCAGAAGGAGCTGCTGGATTACCACACGGACTCGTCTGATGGCTACGAGGAGGAGTACTACAAGAAGAAAGGTACGCATTCAGAGAGGGCAAAAGGACACACATCCTTTCCTCAAGTAGAAGTACAGATACTGGTGTTTAAACATGCTCTGGTGAAAGTAGAAGTACTGACTAAACTTCTTTACTCAAGTCAAAGTAAAGAGGCTTTGAAGTGTACTTCAGTAGAAAAGTACCCATAGCTAGCAGCTGTTTTAAAGAGTACCTGACCTCCCTTTATATGATAGAAGAATAATGTCATTGTTAGCTAATGAATGTTTCCATGCTGAACAACGGCAACATGACAACGTTTCCATTGGTCCCTCTTCTTTAGAGAAGACCAGGAAGTGATGGATACACGGATCGTGTTCCAACCAATAGGCACGCAGTGACTCTAAAGAATAATGACCACGCACCAACACACATTCAGACTAAAGGAACCAGCTGTTTGGAAATGAGAGAAGTAGAAAGTACAAGTATTTGAGTTCAACATGTGAGAAGTAGAAAGTACAGGTATTTGAGTTCAACATATAAGAAGTAGAAAGTACAGGTATTTGGGTTCAACATGTAAGAAGTAGAAAGTACAGGTATTAGTGTTCAACATGTAAGAAGTAGAAAGTACAGATATTTGAGTTCAACATGTAAGAAGTAGAAAGTACAGGTATTAGTGTTCAACATGTAAGAAGTAGAAAGTACAGATATTTGAGTTCAACATGTAAGAAGTAGAAAGTACAGGTATTTGAGTTCAACATGTAAGAAGTAGAAAGTACAGGTATTTGGGTTCAACATGTAAGAAGTAGAAAGTACAAGTATTAGTGTTCAACATGTAAGAAGTAGAAAGTACAAGTATTTGTGTTTCAACATGTAAGAAGTAGAAAGTACAAGTATTTGTGTTCAACATGTAAGAAGTAGAAAGTACAGGTATTTGGTTCAACATGTAAGAAGTAGAAAGTACAGGTATTAGTGTTCAACATGTAAGAAGTAGAAAGTACAGATATTTGAGTTCAACATGTAAGAAGTAGAAAGTACAGGTATTAGTGTTTCAACATGTAAGAAGTAGAAAGTACAGATATTTGAGTTCAACATGTAAGAAGTAGAAAGTACAGGTATTTGAGTTCAACATGTAAGAAGTAGAAAGTACAGGTATTTGGGTTCAACATGTAAGAAGTAGAAAGTACAGGTATTAGTGTTCAACATGTAAGAAGTAGAAAGTACAGGTATTTAGGTTCAACATGTAAGAAGTAGAAAGTACAGGTATTTGGGTTCAACATGTAAGAAGTAGAAAGTACAGGTATTTGGGTTCAACATGTAAGAAGTAGAAAGTACAGGTATTAGTGTTCAACATGTAAGAAGTAGAAAGTACAGGTATTTAGGTTCAACATGTAAGAAGTAGAAAGTACAGGTATTTGGGTTCAACATGTAAGAAGTAGAAAGTACAGGTATTTGTGTTCAACATATAAGAAGTAGAAAGTACAAGTATTTGTGTTCAACATATAAGAAGTAGAAAGTACAGGTATTTGGGTTCAACATGTAAGAAGTAGAAAGTACAGGTATTAGTGTTCAACATGTAAGAAGTAGAAAGTACAGATATTTGAGTTCAACATGTAAGAAGTAGAAAGTACAGGTATTAGTGTTCAACATGTAAGAAGTAGAAAGTACAGATATTTGGGTTCAACATGTAAGAAGTAGAAAGTACAGGTATTTGGGTTCAACATGTAAGAAGTAGAAAGTACAGGTATTTGGGTTCAACATGTAAGAAGTAGAAAGTACAGATATTTGGGTTCAACATGTAAGAAGTAGAAAGTACAGGTATTTGTGTTCAACATGTAAGAAGTAGAAAGTACAGGTATTTGGGTTCAACATGTAAGAAGTAGAAAGTACAGGTATTTGGGTTCAACATGTGAGAAGTAGAAAGTACAGGTATTTGAGTTCAACATGTAGGAAGTAGAAAGTACAGGTATTTGGGTTCAACATGTAAGAAGTAGAAAGTACAGGTATTTAGGTTCAACATGTAAGAAGTAGAAAGTACAGGTATTTGGGTTCAACATGTAAGAAGTAGAAAGTACAGGTATTTGTGTTCAACATATAAGAAGTAGAAAGTACAGGTATTTGGGTTCAACATGTAAGAAGTAGAAAGTACAGGTATTAGTGTTCAACATGTAAGAAGTAGAAAGTACAGATATTTGAGTTCAACATGTAAGAAGTAGAAAGTACAGGTATTTGGGTTCAACATGTAAGAAGTAGAAAGTACAGGTATTTGTGTTCAACATATAAGAAGTAGAAAGTACAAGTATTTGTGTTCAACATATAAGAAGTAGAAAGTACAGGTATTAGTGTTCAACATGTAAGAAGTAGAAAGTACAGGTATTTGAGTTCAACATGTAAGAAGTAGAAAGTACAGGTATTTGAGTTCAACATGTAAGAAGTAGAAAGTACAGGTATTTGAGTTCAACATGTAAGAAGTAGAAAGTACAGGTATTTGAGTTCAACATGTAAGAAGTAGAAAGTACAGGTATTTGAGTTCAACATGTAAGAAGTAGAAAGTACAGGTATTTGAGTTCAACATGTAAGAAGTAGAAAGTACAGGTATTTGTGTTCAAAATGTAAGAAGTCAAAGTAAAAAGTCGTCTGAAAAATAAGTAGTGGAGTAAAAGTAGAAGTACTTGTACTCCACTACTTCCCCCCTCTGTAAGGACTTCCCTTCCTACAGCAGAGTCATATTTACCTGTTGCCGTGTCCCGACTGGGCAAATATTGAATAGAGGTTTCGCTCCGGAGAATCCCTCTGTGATTTTTCCTGGGTGAAAGCTGGGTGATGTTCCACATGAATGAAGCCGAACAGAGGCTCAGAGGCAGACAGGTGCTGGGTGCCGTCCCAGTTGTCGAGGAAAAGAGAACCAGCGCAGCCAGAGGAGCTTTTCTAAAGTTCCCATGATAACAAAATAGCTGCTTCTTAGAGTAGTTGACATATATTGTACTGATCAGCAACAATATGACAGTATCTCGCCCAATAGTGACGAAAAAGCGGTTTATTGGGTGTTCCCGAAAGTATTTTATCGGCCATTTGCTTTGAAAGCTACCATTAGCATGCATCTGTATCCGTCTCATGACATCAAAATAGCAGTTTTTTTAGAAGCTTTTATGTATTGCACTATTCGTAATATATGCATAATAGCAGGGGGGTCAAACTCAAATACACAGTGGGCCAAAATTAAAAAATGGGTGCTAGTGGAGGGCCGGACTGGTTCAATGTTTATTGCAGAACTTATTGAAATGAACTTATTGCACATATTAAACCTGGAACTAACAAAGCTTAAACTATTGCCTATAAAAACAACATTAAATAATCAGCTGCATTCATTTCTCACGGCTCTATCTGCAGCTTCTCCAGAGTCATTTCTCATGAGTACATTTCCCCACAGGCCAACAACAGCTTCAACAAAACTATTCCCCTCACAGAGAAAACCAAGCATGCTCTGTTGTCCTGAGAGAGAAAGAGCAGAAGGAAGCATCCATTGAACTCAGTGTGCTGCTCTGAGATGCTAGCTCAGACACTTGGCGTCTCATCAGGGAGCAAGGTCATCAATGTTTGGGGTCCGGCTCTGATCGGAGGAGACCCTCAGGATGGAGTGAAGGTGCAATATACCGGCGGGCCAGATCTATAGGAATTAGAAATTATCCTGCGGGCCGAAATTAAATCCACCACGGGCCGGATTTGGCCCCCGGGCCTCGAGTTTGACACATGTGGTCTAACAAGTAACATGTAATGTAAAACATTCTTTCCTTCAGTCCTAACCACCCTAACACTGGCAGTCTCTCACATCAAAGACTTCTCTTGGGAAGTATTTGGATATAATGTGTAACACTATGAGACAGCGATTTGATAAGTGTGTTGTTTAATGAGGAACTTGCACATAAAAGCATAAAAACATCTGAACTGAAAAGCTTGTTCTGTCTTCGGTCTCATTATTATTATATATATTATATTATTATTTCATAACCACTGAGGCTCCTGATCGTTCTGCAGACCAAAGAGCTGCAAGGGTCAGTGTTTAGCGTCAGTAGCTACTGCCATTTTTATCGCTATCTCCGATTTTTATTTTTGTACTCTATTTTATTTTTTGATTTCTTCTTATTATTATTACAATTATTTGTCTTTTATTATCTCAAAGCGTATCAGTATCCCTTGTTGTGAAGCACTTCGAGATTTGTCTTGGCAGATGAGAAGCGCTATATAAATTAAATATATTAGTAGCGGTGACAACGTCTTTCTTACCTCGCTTGAGCCTCTGACGCCCGAGGAGTTCATCCAGGCTCAGTTTTACCTATCTGATTTGATCTGCTGTATTTCGTTCTCTCTCGTCTGGCTTTAATAGCTCCTCTCACTGATAACTAGATATCCATGTCGTATTGGACTCCTCACGGCTCTTTAAGTGGTCGGCCTTTCCTGGATGTTTTGTTTCTTCTGCAAGTCTTACTTTATTCAATGTATGCTTAGTTACCTCCAATTCCAATTGGTTCCTTGATCATATCTTAAGCTTTTATCTTAATGTGTGCATATCTATATACATGTGTCTGTTGATTGTGTATAGGATATATATATATATTTGTTTTTGTTTTCGGGATTGTGGAAACGGTATTTTCGATCTCTCTCTGTACACACAGATTGAGAATAAAGTTGACTTTGATTAAGCTTCACCCAAAGTCCCAGATAGTGTCCCGTCACCAGGGGAGGATTTGAGGAGGGTATGCCATCCCCTAATTTAGCAAAATACATGCCTGTTGTTGACCTTAAACTGTACCTTATGTAACCGGTTACTTATCCCTAGGGTTTTCCCATTGGGCCACCCCCATGTTAAACATTAACACCTCCCTGTGTCTCTTGCATAGCCCCAGGTGAGGCGTTACATGTACGGGTGTTATGCAGCAGGGCTATCGAGTTACTACTGTATGGGCTCAGCTATTGAGGCAACAGCCAATCACAGGCCAATAACCTACTAAAGATTTCATGTTGTTACTGTGGCTGAAACACACACTGGGACTTGCTAAATCTACTGTCCGTGTGTGTGTGTGTGTGTGTGTGTGTCATTATCAACTTGTCGGATTAAGGGTGAAAACAGTTGAGTCTATAAGTGATGCATGTTTGTAAGTAAACAATAGCCACAAGCAGGAGTTACAGCGTCTAATAAGATGAACGGAGAATTAAGGACGAATGGATTGAAAGCGCGAATAGCACGACGACTTTCTCTTCCCTTGCATCGGCGATCTGTCGCGTCACAAGGTCTTCATTTGGACAGAAGATGCCAAATGAATATTACAGAACAAACACGCAAATGCAGTTTTGCAGCTGTGTCCAATTTGGCATTTTCTATTCGAAGTAGAGGAAGAAACCCTGTTGTGTTTATATGTTACGTCCCCACCACACACACACACACACACACACACACACACACACACACACACACACACACACACACACACACACACACACACACACACACACACACACACACACACACACACACACACACACACACACACACACACACACACACACACACACACCCTTAAGCTCTGAGGCTGTGTATAGTAGGTACAGTTGTGTTTTGAGCTAAATGCTAACGAGTTTTCTCCCCGTTTACCTTCCTGTCCACTCGGTGGCTCAGACAAAGAGACACGTTTGAAATGTGAGAGAGGCTCGTCTGCTGCTCCACACGAGACATGGATTCTCTGCAGATTCGCCGCATTGAATTCCCTGGCATGCATGCATGGAGGAAACACAATGCTCCCTGATGTTTATAGATTATTAGACACTGTGTGAGAGAGGGCAAAAGTACACGCATCCTTTCCTCAAGTAGAAGTACAGATACGCGTGTTTAAAAATACTCTGGTGAAAGTAGAAGTACTGACTAAACTTCTTCACTCAAGTCAAAGTAAAGAGGCTTTGAAGTGTACTTCAGTAAAAAGTACCCATAACTAGCAGCTGCTTTAAAGAGTACCTGACCTCCTTTATATCAATAGAACAATAATGTCATTGTTAGCTAATTTTTCTTTGCCCTCAAAACTTGTGCTGTTTTTGCAACACAGACAGGGGCTGTTTTGGCTTTACTGTATTAAAAAAACAGTAATCGCACATTGTACACGGTTGAACAGTCTTTCATGCAAACAATGCAACATTAAATAGCCATTTTAGAAAAAGATAATGATATTTTGCATCAAGAATAGAAGCTGTACTATCAACAATATATAACAGCATCTGGCTCTATATCGGACAGGGCCACTATGCTAAATTGCTTTAATGAGCATTTTGTGTCCTGCGGTTCTCTGTTTGATTCTGTTTCTAACTCTGCTTCTGTGAACGCTCCAGTCCGTGACTCTGAACAATGTGGTCTGGAAAACCCTTTCAGTTTTACTCCTTTTACTGTTGATGTTGTTCATGAAGCCTTATCTAAGCTAGATCCTAGGAAACCGGCCGGCCCGGACAACGTAGAACTAGGGATGCACGATATTGGGTTTTTGAAACCGATACCGATAACTTCCTGCTTCTCAAGACCGATACCGATAATAAAAAAAATATTACGCCACTAATTATTTTAACGCGATTAACGCATGTGTATTTTTTTACCTTGGCCGCCCCGTAGTTTCAGAGCATCGAGTTTAAAATACCGTCTACAAGCTGATGCTGACAGCCCCGCTCCTGCCGCCCGCTTGTGGCAGACCACACTTCCACGCTCACCGGCAGGCACCGACTGGCCATCGGGAGGACCGGGAGGGTGTGTGTGTGTGTGTGGCCCGAGCGAGCGAGAGAGAGACCTTACGTGCATTGTTGTTGTTAGCATCGGGTGCTAGCTAGCTGCGCTAACGGATATCAGGAGCTGTTTAAATGAAAACAGAGGAGCGACATTTCGCCACAACTGCGCCGAGCACTTGACTTGATGCAGGAAGCCAGACAGCGGGACATTGGAGGAGAAGTCAGCACACTCAGCAACATGACTGCAGCGTCCAGGCAGCTCCGGTTCGAGCATATGCCTTGAGTTGCACATAGCTCCAACGCGCGCGCGCACACACACACACACACACACACACACACACACACACACACACACACACACACACACACACACACACACACACACACACACACACACACACACACACACACACACACACACACACACACACACACACACACACACACACACACACACACACACACACACACATTGTATTGTATTATTGTCTTCGTACGCTTTTAACACACCATCGTAGCGATGGCGATGTTTCAGGTGACTGATCAGGTTCGAAGTATTAGGGGGCGCTGGATTTGTGAAGAACTCCCCTCTTCCTAAACCACTAACACCACAGTACTGGCAAAACGGGAGGAGCCGAGTGAAAAACAAGCGCCCCTCATCCCAATCCACCCACACCGCAGGATCTCTTTCTTTTTTTTTACCCACTAAATATATTGTATATTATCGGGGCTATTAATACTGGTATCGGGTTTATCGGGATGACGTCATAATTCCTGATATCGGACCGATATATCGGGCCGATAATTATCGTGCATCCCAATTTAGAACCTTTCTTTTTAAAGATAGCTGCAGACTTTATTGCTCCACCTCTTACTTCTCTTTTTAACCTCTCCCTCAGCACTAACACAATTCCTAAAGTATGGAAGTCAGCGTATGTCTTGCCTTTACTGAAAGGAGGGAGGCAACTATTTTAAATAACTATAGGCCAATCTCTAAATTGTCAGTTCTGGCGAAGGTGCTCGAACGCTTAGTGAGTGAACAGGTAAAGGAGTTTTTATGTATAAATGACATCCTGTCTAAACATCAGTCAGGATTCAGAAAGCAACACAGCACCATCACTGCCACGATGAAAGTGTGAATGACATTACGAGTATTTTAGATAATACGCAGAGTTGTGCAGCTCTGTTTGTTGACCTGTCCAAAGCGTTTGACACCGTCGATCATCGCATCTTGAAGCAGAGGCTACTCAGTATCGGCCTATCCAGCCATGCAGTGGGGTGGTTTGTGAACTACCTCTCTGAAAGGTCCCAATGTGTTCACTTTGATGGACTGTCTTCTGAGTGGTTAAACATTTCTAATGGTGTACCTCAAGGTTCTGTTTCAGGACCACTTTTATTCTCCATATATATTAACAGCGTAGGTGAAAATGTGAATGAAGCTACTTTACATTTTTATGCGGATGATACCGTGATGTACTGTGCAGGTCCCTCCATGCAGGAGGCTGGTGTTGAATTACAGGCTGTTTTTAACACTACTCAGACTCAGCTCTCTGAACTAAAGCTTCTTTTAAATGTGGATCAAACCAAGGTAATGCTCTTTTCTAAAGCTAAACAGACACCAGAGCCTGTTTTAGATATTGTAACTACGCAAGGAACAAAACTTGAAGTTGTTGCCTGTTACAAATACCTTGGTATCTGGCTTGATGATTGTCTCTCTTTTAAACTTCAGGTCATTAATCTGCTTAAAAAGCTGAGGGTTAGGCTAGGGTTCTTCTCCAGGAACAAGTCCTGCTTCTCGCTTGAAGCCAGGAAAAGGCTCTGTGACCTTTTGACCTGTGACCTATGGGGATCTGGTCTATATGAATGCACCTGCCCATTGCCTGGAAAAGTTAGATGCTGCGTATCACAGCGCACTGAGATTTGTGACTAACTGTAAAGCACGTACTCATCACTGCACCCTGTATGCAAGGGCAGGTCTGCCTTCACTAACTGTACGGAGGCTCAGTCACTGGTTCATGTTCATCTATAAAGCCATGTTGGATAAACTACCTTCTTATATCTGCTCTCTGATCTCTGGACGAATTGAAAGTACGTATTGCCTGAGATCGCATGCTGTGGTTTTATTAAATGTGCCAAGTGCTAGGACTGTCTTAAGGAAGACAGCTTTTAGATGTGCAGCTCCACTAACTTGGAACAGTCTGCAAACATGTTTGAAACAGCAGTTTGGTTCCCCTGCATCACTCTGAAACTCGCTGGGTGACATGCTGTCTGATACTCATGGTACCTCTCACGGAGCGTCCACACTACAGCTTCAAAAATAGCTTGGAGCTGGGCGTGTCTGGAGCTTGGGGATTTTATTCAAGCAACACGACCAACAACCAATCACATGAATCTCCCGCCCCCGACATACAGAGCAAACCGATTTATGGGAGCAATATATATATATATATATATAAACTCCCCAAACAGGCGAAAACCTACCAGTTTCCCCCACTGTCTCTGTCACCTCCCTCCATGCTGGTTCCTCCGGTTTGTATCCCGGTAGGTGAAGAGGGTCTGGTCATACAAAACCGGGTGAGTTGCTACGGCGATAGTTAGTTTCTCCTCCGACTTTTTTTGAAATATAGAAATGAACGGCGGGATATCTCTCCCAGCTTAGACGCGGTTTGATTGGCTACGGCTTCAGCTGTCAGATTTTGGGAAACGGGATTTGATTGGCTGGCGCTGGCTACTCCGGCGTCTCAGGCGACAGAAGTTGAACATTGTTCAACTTCTGACGCTGGAGACGGCGGAGACGGACCGCTCTGCTACCCACAATTCAGGTCGGCGAAAAAGCGAGGCTACGTGACGTCATTGAAAGTGAATGGGCAGATTGGAGCTTTCGACGCTGTAGTGTAGACGGGCCGTCATGGTACCTGTCACTGTGAATAGAGTTTTGTAAACTGTACATTATGTTGTGTGTCGTCCTTATTGTTGTTCTGTTGTTTTTATGTTACATGTGTAACTGATGTCCTGCCGGTCACCCTGAAGAAGAGATGCTTTGATCTCAAGGGGCTTCACCTGGTTCAATAAAGGCTACAGACAATATAATATCTTTCGTCTAATCTCTCTGTGCTTCCTCTGCAGTGTACGAGGTGGTCACTGTCACTGGCGATGTGAAAGGAGCCGGGACAGACGCCAACGTGTTTGTCACCCTTTTTGGAGAATTCGGCGTCACTCCCAAGGTCCACCTGGCGAGCAAGTGAGTTTAAGAAGTGTTTCTGTTGGCGTTTAACTAAACTGCGCTTTGATAGATATGTAACCGGTCTCTATGACTCGCTCTGCTCTGACCTGTTTCACTTATTCGATCAAGTTTCATGTGTCGCTAAGTTTTCATTCTGTTTCACTTTGTTAAGCAGTCATCTCAGCCATACTTTTTCACTGTTAACTTTTAACTTTTTTCTATTCCTTTGTGATCCTTCAGCACAGAAAAGAGGTATTTTCTAATGAGCCTGCTCGAGGATGGGTATCAGTCTGTCCTTGTGTTGAGTTGTATTGTGTAAAAGTAGCACTGTATGGGGGAGCATTCCTGCACCGCATGGACCTGAGGCCTGCGGAGCGCATTAGGCAAGAATACAATAGTTTGCACATCAGGAATCTCTTCTGGATTATGAAGAAGCACACACACACACACACACACACACACACACACACACACACACACACACACACACACACACACACACACACACACACACACACACACACACACACACACACACACACACACACACACACACACACACACACACACACACACACACACACAAATACACACACACACACACCATGTATGCATCACTTCAGGGGACATTACATTGACTTACATGCATTTCCTGGAGACTTATCCTAACCTTAACCATAACCAACACATGCCTTACCCTTACCCTTACCCTTACCCTTAACCTAAGCCTAAACCTAAACCTAACCAAGTCTTCACCCTAAAATGAATGATCCCCCTTATGGGGACCTCCAATTTGTCCCCATAAGGGAGGCAAGTCCCCTATATGTGACTGTGTAAACAGATGTAGGTCCCCACAAGTATAGTAATGCTAGTCCACACACACACACACACACACACACACACACACACACACATTCGATTGATGGTGTGTACATGCACTGTGTACAGAGTTACATGCAGACATGCAGTGAGAAGTCTATCTGTTGTATTAAGGTCATGGTCATGAATTGATCACATGATAAAAGAACCTTATATAATGAGGTTCTTTTTTAATTAAATTAAAGTATTTATATTGATGTATAATATTAACCTTATGATCAAAGTAAACATATATGTTGCTATCTTTTTTAATAAAATGAAAGTAAAACATGTATTTTTTAGTATCCCAAAGATGGTGCTTTAATGCATTTGGTATTCTAGTACCTGAACAAGAATAGAGAATATTTGACGCAGTGGAATTGGGTTTTAAAATGGGATTTATTTAAAGGAAAGGAAACATACAAAGTTAAAGGGGACCTATCATGCAAAATGCCCTTTTTGATGTCTTCTCTACATCAACATGTGTCCCCGGTGTGTCGGGGAACTCACGCAGCGTCAGGAAATAAAACCCTCTCTCTTTTCCTCCGTACCCAAATCTCTAAAAACGGGGAACAACGGAGCTGATCCAGATTCGCGTCCGATATGACGTAACATCTGAAATGTGGACCCACGGGCCAATCAGAAACGTTGCTATCAGAAACAATGCCCGACTGTTTTGGACGTAATGTGGTCGGTGTTTATATTAGCATCGCTAACACTCAGAGCTAACCTGTGCTGGAGAGCATGTGTGTGAAGAAGCAGGAAGTAGAAAGGAACTCACCTTGTGGTATAACCGGCAAGAGAGAAAGCCTTTGAGCTCAGACTGTTTCAGAGCCTTGATAATCCATGATATGGCGTTTCATCACGGCAGCATTTAGTTTAGACGGTAGCTGCCGGGTCCCGCATGAGCTCCGCCCCCTCCTCTTTAAAGCTTTATCCCCAAATCAGCACTTTTGAAACAGGAAGTGAAATAAAAAAAAAGTGCAATAAAAGAGAACAGTTAAATAAATGTAAAGGGAAACATATATTCATATATCATATACATTTAAAATGCCCAATAAAAGATAGAATTGAATAAAATAAATATATTAGTTAATGTTTAGAAGTTAGTGCAATAACATTATTCTTTTTAAAATGAAGATAACATAAACACAAGAAGGTGAAGGCAAAATGTGAGAAAAAATATACATTAAAAAAATCGAAATAAATACAATACATAATAATTACATTGTTATTGTTTTGGTGAATCAATACGAATCTTTAGAGTTTAGCTTAATTCCCTTGAAGCCCTCAAAATGGATGAACGAGCTTGAAAGACCGTTGATGAGCAACACAGGCTCCTAAAGGTGTGTGTGGCGCAGGAATCTCTGCCCTATACAGTCCGTTAAAATGTCGGACAGAATATCTGGAGTAAGGAGGAACTACGTGACATGGCCGGTCTTCTTTTACATTCGGAGGCGAATGAAAGAAGACCACGATGTCATTTCTGTGGATGATCGAGTGACTCTCAGGGGATTTAGGCTCCCTTTGTCCCTGCACACGTTGATTGACAGATCGGGTTACCCGTGCAGCGTATAGGATATAGCATCTCATAGTAAGCCACACTGGAGCGTGTCACTCACACCTTGTGGAGGTCTCATTCATCCACAACATCAACGTGCTGTGTACTCAGTGTCTCCACGCTGAAGCAGAGGGAACATACATGCACGTTGATGTGTCGAATAATTAAATAAAGTCGGTAGTAAGGAGTTTCACCTTACTCCATTATATACATGGTCCTGCCTGTATTGTGTAATGACTCAAATGATGTAACATGATACAGGTACGGGAGGGTTTTCTCCGTCTGCAAGCGTAAGAAGGAAGAAGCAACTCTTTGGAAATTCATTGCGATAATAACAAATCCAAATGGCATGAATTCCAAAGTTTGTATTTGGTTTGTTTTTCATAATCAATGTTTCCCTATCATTGTCTTGCAGGAGATTGGAAACAGAGAACGAGGGCATGTATCTATGTGTGTATATGGACAGTATTCCACCCCTGCACTTTGAATACGTGAGGGTTGGATATTGCAGGGAGATGAGATGGAAATGTGGGTCAGAGACAAAGGCAGGTATGCTAATGGAGAAACAGGACGGCAGAGGGGGGTCCTCTGAGGGGTAGATGAAGAGGAGGAGGAAGAGGAGGGAGGTTTCAGATTATATAACTGCCAGGAGACCACCAGGGTTTCCTAAACGGAGTAAATCAGAAGATGTAATTTACTTTACTAGACATATGTTCCTTTACCCCTGTGATATCTGTCGAACGGATAGGGCAGTATCTCTCTCTTTCTCTGTCACACACACACACACACACACACACACACACACACACACACACACACACACACACACACACACACACACACACACACACACACACACACACACACACACACACACACACACACACACACACACACACACACACACACACACACACACACACTCAAACTCAAGTTATTCTTTATCTCTTCCAAATTCTGATACGTCTATGTTTCTTTAATTTACAGAAGCAGAACTGCGTTTGAGAAGAATAAGACGGATGTTTTCCGTATCAAAACGCACAACGTGGGGGCCATGAAGAAGCTGAGGTACTGTACAGATCAATAATGGCGCGTTATCCACTGCAGGCCTCGCTCGGTTTGGTTATGCCTTATTAGGCCCGGCTGACTTTAATGCTGAGCTTCCATTACAGTTTAGGAACTGGGGCAGTTACCATGGTAACGCAGTGTAGGCGGAGCCGTGACGTCATCTTCATTGAGCGCCCCGGAAAAACAACACAGCCGTTAGCTGTTAGCCCTCAGAGCTCACAGCTCCTCATATCTGATCAGAAACTAGACAGAAGTTAAACAAGTACAAACCACAGACTGCCTGTGTCATGGTGAGTACAGTCGCTGGTTTATTTATGTCTGTAGGCCGTTGCTGTGAGTGTGGACGGTCGGAGCATATACAACATTAGCTTAGCCAAGCTACATTTAGAAAACACGCATTTTAAAAGGGTTGTTCGTCTGCCGTCTGTCTGCAGACTTGTCAAAGCATTAATTCATGGTTTTTACTAACCGGTATCAGTGTGTTGTTACTTCGGCATCATTTGGAAACGTGTATTACAATTAAATCACGGTCAAATATGTTCATCTTGTTGTAGTTGTAGCCCCCTTGCCAGCGATTCTCTCTCTAGTTTAGCATACTCAGCCCGACTCAGCCTGGTTGTTCCTGGCCCGAGAACCACGATGTCGTCGGGCCAGAAAAAAGGTGAAAAAGTAGCCCCGGGCCAAAACTAGGCCAGGTGGAAACGCAACCAAAAACGGGCCCCGCACGGCTCGGCACGCTTAAAGCGAGCTACCCGCTGCAGTGGAAACACGTGTGACCAGCAATGTGCTGACTGGGATTTTCTGATGAGAAAAAAACCCACAGAAAACTGTCAAAACATAGTACAATGTAATTTATACCATTAAGCATAGTCTGAAAACAATATTGGGTTTATCATAAAAGCATTTTTAAGGGTTGTTAACAAAAGCATCTAAAAGGGGCTTGTTTTTATGAAGCAATTTGACTACGAAATCATGATTTTCCATTGAAAAAAATGTCAATATATAATTTAAATGTATGCTTTTATACAACTGTGACTGTGATTTGTGATGAGAGAATAAAAAAAGAAAAATAAACAGTCATTTTAACATATTTTTCATTCATCTTTGGACTAATCAACATGACAAAAAAAACTCAGAGAAAGCATTGCATATGTTATAAGAGCCATTTCAAATTAACAGTAGTAGCTATTCTAAATATATATATATGTCAATATGTAATTTTAATGTGTGTAAAAATGAAATAGCAGTAGTTATAATAATACATTTAACCGTCTAGAAAGGGATTCACTGACTAATCCGGCACATCCCTATCTACGATAAGAAAACATGCTATAATGCGTCTTTCCATGGCTGCTCAGATACCCAGAATGCACAGCTGCAGGTCACTGTCAACATCACACTTGATGCTCCATAGTTAAGTGAACCTCGCAGCATTACAGCAGCTTTGGAGAAGATTTCTCACCTTCCAGCTGTGCTGCCGGCCATCAAAGGACTTCCAGCAGGGCGGAGGTTAAGCTCCATCTGTTGGGAGTTAGAGAGTCAGCGAAGCATCACAGCTGTTCACATCCACACTCACATTGTGACATTTATTCACAGATTGCACTCAGGGGTTCTGCAGGCTCAGAAAGTTAAGAACTATAGAGGTGTTTGTTTTACATCCTTCAACATGTCCAATATTTTGACAACTTTTTACTTTCTACTTCTTACATGTTGAACACAAATACCTGTACTTTCTACTTCTCACATGTTGAACACAAATACCTGTACTTTCTACTTCTTACATGTTGAACTCAAATACCTGTACTTTCTACTTCTCACATGTTGAACACAAATACCTGTACTTTCTACTTCTGACATGTTGAACTCAAATACCTGTACTTTCTACTTCTTACATGTTGAACTCAAATACCTGTACTTTCTACTTCTCACATGTTGAACACAAATACCTGTACTTTCTACTTCTTACATGTTGAACCCAAATACCTGTACTTTCTACTTCTTACATGTTGAACTCAAATACCTGTACTTTCTACTTCTTACATGTTGAACACAAATACCTGTACTTTCTACTTCTTACATGTTGAACCCAAATACCTGTACTTTCTACTTCTCACATGTTGAACACAAATACCTGTACTTTCTACTTCTTACATGTTGAACTCAAATACCTGTACTTTCTACTTCTTACATGTTGAACTCAAATACCTGTACTTTCTACTTCTCACATGTTGAACACAAATACCTGTACTTTCTACTTCTTACATGTTGAACTCAAATACCTGTACTTTCTACTTCTCACATGTTGAACTCAAATACCTGTACTTTCTACTTCTTACACGTTGAACTCAAATACCTGTACTTTCTACTTCTCACATGTTGAACTCAAATACCTGTACTTTCTACTTCTTACATGTTGAACACAAATACCTGTACTTTCTACTTCTCACATGTTGAACTCAAATACCTGTACTTTCTACTTCTTACATGTTGAACACAAATACCTGTACTTTCTACTTCTCACATGTTGAACCCAAATACCTGTACTTTCTACTTCTTACATGTTGAACCCAAATACCTGTACTTTCTACTTCTTACATGTTGAACTCAAATACCTGTACTTTCTACTTCTCACATGTTGAACTCAAATACCTGTACTTTCTACTTCTTACATGTTGAACTCAAATACCTGTACTTTCTACTTCTACATGTTTAACTCAAATACCTGTACTTTCTATTTCTTACATGTTGAACCCAAATACCTGTACTTTCTACTTCTTACATGTTGAACCCAAATACCTGTACATTCTACTTCTACATGTTTAACTCAAATACCTGTACTTTCTATTTCTTACATGTTGAACTCAAATACCTGTACTTTCTACTTCTTACATGTTGAACTCAAATACCTGTACTTTCTACTTCTTACATGTTGAACCCAAATACCTGTACTTTCTACTCTTACATGTGAACCCAAATACCTGTACTTTACTTCTACATGTTGACCTCATACTACTAATGAACTCAAATACTTACTTCTACTTCTCAATGTTGAACTCAAATACCTGTACTTTCTAATTCTTAATTTTGAACCCAAATACCGTACTTTCTACTTCTTACATGTTGAACTCAAATACCTGTACTTTCTACTTCTTACATGTTGAACACAAATACCGGTACTTTCTACTTCTTACATGTTGAACTCAAATACCTGTACTTTCTACTTCTCACATGTTGAACACAATACCTGTACTTTCTACTTCTGACATGTTGAACTCAAATACCTGTACTTTCTACTTCTCACCTTGTTGAACACAAATACCGTACTTTCTACTTCTTACATGTTGAACCAACTACCTGTACCTTTCTACTTCTTACATGTTGAACTCCAAATACCTGTACTTTCTACTTCTTACATGTTGAACACAAATACCTGTACTTTCTACTTCTTACATGTTGAACCCCAAATACCTGTACTTTCTACTTCTCACATGTTGAACACAAATACCTGTACTTTCTACTTCTCTCATGTTGAACTCAAATACCTGTACTTTCTACTTCTTACATGTTGAACTCAAATACCTGTACTTTCTACTTCTCACATGTTGAACACAAATACCTGTACTTTCTACTTCTTACATGTTGAACCCAAATACCTGTACTTTCTACTTCTTACATGTTGAACTCAAATACCTGTACTTTCTACTTCTCACATGTTGAACTCAAATACCTGTACTTTCTACTTCTTACATGTTGAACCCAAATACCTGTACATTCTACTTCTACATGTTTAACTCAAATACCTGTACTTTCTATTTCTTACATGTTGAACCCAAATACCTGTACTTTCTACTTCTTACATGTTGAACTCAAATACCTGTACTTTCTACTTCTACATGTTTAACTCAAATACCTGTACTTTCTATTTCTTACATGTTGAACCCAAATACCTGTACTTTCTACTTCTTACATGTTGAACCCAAATACCTGTACATTCTACTTCTACATGTTTAACTCAAATACCTGTACTTTCTATTTTTTACATGTTGAACTCAAATACCTGTACTTTCTACTTCTACATGTTTAACTCAAATACCTGTACTTTCTATTTCTTACATGTTGAACCCAAATACCTGTACTTTCTACTTCTTACATGTTGAACCCAAATACCTGTACATTCTACTTCTACATGTTTAACTCAAATACCTGTACTTTCTATTTCTTACATGTTGAACTCAAATACCTGTACTTTCTACTTCTTACATGTTGAACTCAAATACCTGTACTTTCTACTTCTTACATGTTGAACCCAAATACCTGTACTTTCTACTTCTTACATGTTGAACCCAAATACCTGTACTTTCTACTTCTCACATGTTGAACTCAAATACCTGTACTTTCTACTTCTCACATGTTGAACTCAAATACCTGTACTTTCTACTTCTCACATGTTGAACTCAAATACCTGTACTTTCTACTTCTCACATGTTGAACTCAAATACCTGTACTTTCTACTTCTTACATGTTGAACTCAAATACCTGTACTTTCTACTTCTTACATGTTGAACTCAAATACCTGTACTTTCTACTTCTTACATGTTGAATACAAATACCTGTACTTTCTACTTCTTACATGTTGAACTCAAATACCTGTACTTTCTACTTCTTACATGTTGAACTCAAATACCTGTACTTTCTACTTCTCACATGTTGAACTCAAATACCTGTACTTTCTACTTCTTACATGTTGAATACAAATACCTGTACTTTCTACTTCTTACATGTTGAACTCAAATACCTGTACGTTCTACTTCTTACATGTGAACACAAATACCTGTACTTTCTACTTCTCTCATTTCCCAAGCAGCTGGTTCCTTTAGTCTGAATGTGTGTTGGTGCGTGGTCATTATTCTTTAGAGTCACTGCGTGCCTATTGGTTGGAACACGATCCGTGTATCCATCACTTCCTGGTCTTCTCTAAAGAAGAGGGACCAATGGAAACGTTGTCATGTTGCCGTTGGTCACCATGGAAACATTCATTAGCTAACAATGACATTATTGTTCTATTGATATAAAGGGAGGTCAGGTACTCTTTAAAGCAGCTGCTAGTTATGGGTACTTTTTACTGAAGTACACTTCAAAGCCTCTTTACTTTGACTTGAGTAAAGAAGTTTAGTCAGTACTTCTACTTTCACCAGAGTATTTTGAAACACGAGTATCTGTACTTCTACTTGAGTAAAGGATGTGTGTACTTTTGCCGTCCCTCCCCAGGATCGAGCACGACAACACGGGGGGTTTGAACGCCAGCTGGTTCCTGGACCGGGTGGTGGTGACCGACATGCACCGGCCACATCTGCGCTTCTACTTCCCCTGCAACAACTGGCTGAGCCGCGAGGAGGGAGACAACCTGTATGTGAGGGACCTGCTGGGCAGCATGAACCCCATGGACGTCCCCAAATGTAGGTCACAAACAAAGAGGACGGACACAAAGAGTCACAGAGGTTCAAATGAACAGTTCATTAAACTTCCTGTTAGAAGAATATCACTCATCAGTCTCAGGATCCGTGTATCTGTGATCCTCTCCAGAATGGAAGGAGTCATCACATACAGAGCATCAGCTAGTTCCTGAGCAGTGTCCTTCACATGCTGATATCCCAGAGAGGGAGTTACACAGTCACAAGATGGAGGACTACCGGTTCTTCTCTGTAATCATACATCCTGTCACGAACAAAACACTGAGCTTTTTCTCAAAATTCGTCTTTTTCTCAAAATTCTGACTTTTTTTTCTCAAAATCTAAAAAATCTGACTTTTTTTCTCAAAATCTCAAAATTATGACTTTTTTCTCAAAATCTAAAAATTATGACTTTTTTTTCTCAAAATCTCAAAATCCAGACTTTTTCTAAATCCTTAAAATGTTAATAATCACTCGTCACCGGCTTGAGCTTCATTCTCAGGATCCACGTATCTGTCATCCTCTCCAGAATGGAAGGAGTCATCACATACAGAGCATCAGCTAGTTCCTGAGCAGTGTCCTTCACATGCTGATATCCAAGAGAGGGGGTTACACAGTCACAAGATGGAGGACTACCGGTTCTTCTCTGTAATCATACATCCTGTTACATCCTGTTTTTCTCAAAATTCGTCTTTTTTTTTAAATTCTGGCTTTTTTCTCAAAATCTCAAAATGATGTATTTTTTCTCAAAATCCTGACTTTTTTTCTCAAAATCTCCAAATTCGGACTTTTTTTCTCAAAATCTCAAAATCATGACTTTTTCTAAATCTTTAAAATGTGAATAATCCCTCGTCACCATCTTGAGCTTCAACCTCAGGATCCATGTATCTGTGATCCTCTCCAGAAGGGAAGGAGTCATCACATACAGAGCATCAACTAGTTCCTGAGCAGTGTCCTTCACATGCTGATATCCAAGAGAGGGAGTTACACCGTCACAAGATGGAGGAATAGAAAGCAGTATTCAATGTTTACTTCAGATTAGCTCCACGTCAGAAATGAGCATGCTTGTCAGAAGCACTTTAAATCTGTTAAATGAGACGGACCCCTGAGATATTGCAGCTGAACAGCTGCTTAGTATGGACTTCAATCAGGATGAGGATACGTTGCTAAATGACATTTGATTTAATAAGCCTTGGCAGCTCACAGCTAATAGGACGGCCCGAGAGCTTTAGCACTGGATGCTAATGTCTCCTCAGAATTCAATTGAAACCTGTTGAGAGTTAGTTTTCCCAAATTTGAAATGTATCGCCATGACGATAACACCACGCCACTTTGAACACAGAGACGATTGATAGCCGACAGATCTGTTTCCTTTTGTAATTTAAATCCATCAGAGAATAATCTTCTGTTGCATCTGATCCGACATCAGAAGCTGCAGCCAGTCGAGCAGAGCGGCGTGAAGCCAAGACACACACGCACGCACGCACGCACGCACGCACGCACGCACACACAAACGCACGCACACACGCACACACACATACACACGCACACACACACACGCGCGCGCACACACACACGCGCGCATACACGCGCGCACACACGCATACACACACGCACGCATACACACACACACACACACGCATACACACACATGCACGCACGCATACACACACACACATACGCATACACACACATGCACGCGTGCACACACACACACGCACACACACACACACGCACACACGCACACATACACACACACGCACACACACATACGCACACACATACACACACATACACACACACACGCACACACACGCACACACACGCACACATACGCACACACACGCACACACACGCACACGCACATGCACACACACACACACACACACACACACATACGCGCACACACACACACACACACACAGACACACACACACACACACACAGACAGACAGACACACACACACACACACACACACACACACACACATGTAACTTGGAAGCCATCTCTGTACATTAGTCATCTCCAGCTACTGATGATGAGTCGTGTTACCGGGTAGACATTTGTCCTGAAATATGAATGATCTAACTTTTGTATTTCACAGTAAATAAATACATCGTGAGTGTGTTCACGGCGGACATGAAGGGAAGCGGAACTGATGCTCACGTCTTCCTGAACATCTTCGGAGAGACAGGCGACACAGGTAAGGCGAAAACTAATGATGTATTTGATTATGGATGTTCTGTAGATTCATTTCCTATTATTTCTGTCACATATTGTAGAACATTAATTAATCATTTAAAAATCTTAAATTTGCATATTCCGTGTGATTTACCGAGGAAAGCATTCCAATAGATATAACAATTACAATGATCTTAAAATAGAAAAGTGGGAAATCCACGTTTTTGAAGCTAAAACTTGCCTTTTATGTTTTCACTTAAACAATTAAGTGAATATTAAAATACTTGGCGATTTAGTTTCTGACTTTCAATTTACGCATTAGCATTTCAAAAGACTCTTATTATTCACCAGCGACAGCCATGACAAATAATATTACATCTATTTTTACCGTTATTAAAGCAGCTTTTTCCTCACTGCGATTTCAATACTCTTATTATCAAATTCTGGGTTTATTATGAAAGGAGAGAGACGACTGGACAACGACAGCTTTGCATTTTCCTTCATAAAAGACACATGTGTCAAACTCGAGGCCTGGGGGCCAAATCAGGGCCGTGGTGGATTTAATTTCGGCCCGCATGATAATTTCTAATTCCTATTACCGTACTTTTTGGACTATAAAGCGCACCTGCATAGCATAGCAGCTAAATTGTCCGTCTGTCTTGCTCTCGTTCTGTCTCTCGGTTCCACTTTTACTTTGGCGCGCTACCTGTCTCACTCTTTTCCGGCCTCCAGCTTTTCCTGCTGGAGCCCGCCGCTTAGAGGTGGCGGGCGCGGACCGGTCCTAGAGCCCATAGCGTTAAAGGTGGTTAATTGTACCTGTAAAATCCATAGATTTAGGAGGTTCCCTAGTGGCCGTTAGCTGTACAAAGAAAATGGGGAAAAAAGTCGTGGCTTATAGTCCGAAAAGTACGGTAGATCTGGCCCGCTGGTATATTGCAGCACACCTTCCCTCCATCCTGAGGGTCTCCTCCGCTCAGAGCCTGAGCCCAAACATTGATGACCTTGCTCCCGAGATGAGACGCCAAGTATCTGAGCTAGCATCTCAGAGCAGCACACTGACTTCAAAGGATGCTTCCTTCTGCACTTTCTCTCAGGACAGCAGGGCATGCTTGGTTTCTCTCTGAGGGAATAGTTTAGTTGAAGCTGCTGTTGGCCTGTGGGGAAATGTACTCATAAGAAATGACTCTGGAGAAGCTGCAGATAGAGCCATGAGAAATGAATGCAGCTGATTATTTAATGTTGTTTTTATAGGCAATAGTTTAAGCTTTGTTAGTTCCAGGTTCAATATGTGCAATAAGTTCATTTCAATAAGTTCTCCTATAAACATTGAACCAGTCCGGCCCTCCACTAGCACCCTTTTTTAATGTTGGCCCACTGAGTATTTGAGTTTGACGCCCCTGACCTAAACAATCAAGTGAATATTAAAATGCTAGTTTTGCTGTTCAATAATCGAATAGTCGTTTCGCTTTGAGACACGAGAGACTCAACACAAACAGCCTTGACACGGTGGATATGAAGTGATTCCTTAATACCTGTGGATATTTCCTCACCGTGATCTCAATGTGTTTCCCTCTTGTTACCAACGTCTGTGTTTATTATGAAAGGAGAGAGACGACTGGACAGCGACAAAGATAACTTTGAGCGCGCCTCGGAGGACAAGTTTACCATCGAGGCTCCAAACCTGGGCCGACTGAGGAAGATCACCATCGGCCACAACAACAGAGGGTCCTCAGCAGGATGGTTTCTAGATAAGGCACGTTCAATACACACATCTTTACCTAATGTCTACAGACTTGTGTATGAAAACACTCCCGACCGTGCTTCATCATGTGTCCCATTGGGGTTACAGATGGGGTCCAAAACTAGCAAGCCAAATACATTTGATATGATAAAGCTTTATTGTCTCCCTTAGGAGAAATGTGTCTTGGGCATCGAGATAATACACATAAAACATTCAGGTCAATCATGACTGATTGACCTGAATGTTTTATGTGTATTATCTCGATGCCCAAGATACAGAAGATAGAGATACAGATACAGAACTGAGATCACATATCACATGGCAAAGAAACAAACAAGAAACATACAGGTCCAGCACTTTCCCTATTGCATAATCAAATATTGCACTTTCCCTACTGTGTCCATACCTATTTACACATAATGCACTTCCCCTATTTCACCTTCTCGATTGCACACACCACACTGTACACATTGCACCTCCCAACAACTCCCAACAGCATAATCACAATTGTTCCTGACTGTTCAGCAGCTTGAGTGACAGCGGAACAAAGGAAAACTTATACCTGTTCAATTGACAGTTTCTATACCTTCTGCCCAAATACTTAAAGTTCCAAACATACTTAAAGATCCAAATATACTTATAGTTTCAAATATACTTATAGTTCCAGAAATACCATAAATTCCAAAAATACTTAAAGTTCCAAATATACTTAAAGTTCCAGAAATACCATAAATTCCAAAAATACTTAAAGTTCCAAAAATACTTAAATTTCCAAATATACTTAAAGTTCCAAAAATACTTAAAGTTCCAAAAATACTTAAAGTTCCAGAAATACCATAAGTTCCAAAAATACTTAAAGTTCAAAATATACTTAAAGTTCCAGAAATACCAAAAGTTCCAAAAATACTTAAAGTTCCAAAAATACTTAAATTTCCAAATATACTTAAAGTTCCAAAAATACTTATAGTTCCAAAAATACGTAAAGTTCCAAAAATATCGCAAATGGTTGGAAGATAAGGAGGAAGAACAATCAATACTGTATATAGTCAATGTGAGGTAAAGTGTGTCGCCAAGGTAACCGGTTAAAACTCAAAGTGGCGATGAGGGCAGCAACAACTCAAACTCTCTATACAGGATGTCTTTGGGGTCGCATGTGATTTCACGGCCTTGCTTTCTCACCATCTCCTCAAATATCTCCTGAAGAGAGGATGGTGGAAGCATGCCAATTATTTTTCCAGCCAGGGCCGGACTGGGACAATAAGTCAGGCCGGGAATTATACACCCAGCCTGGCCACTACCAGTTTTTTTTTGTGCCATTTTGCTGGATTTATTTGTCAATATTTACAGCGTTGCTGCCCGTAGTGATAGCCCTCTAGTTTAAATCTACTACCCAAAAATAAACATATGGACATCGGTCACTATTTAAAAAAAATGTGAAAATCTATTTAGGAACCTATCCATGTGAACATATTTTAAGTGGGGGTGGACCTCAAATCCTCTAATGCACCCCCGGTAATATTATTTTGTTAAATGTTGGACTTAAATGCATCAATCTGGTGCACTTTGTGGCGGAAATAAAGAGACTACACCCATATGAAACAGAACTGTATACATTTAAATAATCATAAGAACATGGCCATAACCAATAACATACTGTACCATATCCAATATTTAAAAACATTTGAACTTGTTTATTTATTTGTTTTTGGTTCATTTATAGTTGTGAGTGTGTCTGTGCTCCTGAATCAGCCTCTCCTGTCTCCCTCCTCTCCCCCTCTCCCCCTCTCCCCCCTTCTCCTCTTTGAGGCAGCAGCAAAGACTAGTTTTAGCTCTCAACAAGTTTGTAAAGTGTATCTTACCTTTTTTCACCTGGTTAACATTTTTTTTATTATTATTCATGCATATGTCACTAATCTCACTCCCCCCTCAAATGGAAAATGTGTTTACATAAATGGTGACCAAACCGTTTGAGACCCACTGAGAACTTAGACTAAGTTAACTATCTAAACACTCAGCAGAGTCCTTTACCTCACCTGAGCTGAGGTTATCAGCCTCTCAGTCTGACAGGAGAGGACTCTCCTCCACCTTGTTGTTGAAACAGCTCCTTATATCCGTTAGCGCAGCTAGCTAGCACCAGATGCTAACAACAACAATACACGTAACCGGTGCGCGCGCTCTCTCTCTCTCGCTCGCTGGAGCCACACATACACACACACTCCCGAGCTTGAATGACACACAGAGACCAATCGAGGGCTTTAGTGTATGGTCTGTATGAAAGTGGCCATGTGGGCAGGCCACATCATGTAGACAGCCAGTCACCCTCTGTGAGGCAGAGTCAGACCCACATTTGCGCAGCGTTGCGTTCACAATACATACATAAAAAAAATACTCAGGCCAGCAGGCCACTTAGCAGGCCAGGCCATCGGGAAACCTCCCGGTCCTCCCGATGGCCAGTCCGGGCCTGTTTCCAGCCCTTTTTATCATTATTTTTATATGCTACACAAATACGGCCAGGATCCGTTTAATTTTCTGAATATTGGGTTGCAGATTAACATTTTCCAAAGGGGGGTTCGTTTAGCATGAACCACTTGAAACAACTAAAAGATAAGTTACAAAAGAAAGTAGAAAGAAAGTGAAGTCAAAGAAAACTATTGCTGCTAAAAGGTTAGCAATGATTGAGAGTCAGAGCTAAACATTTCAGATGTGTGTATCTCACTGTCACTTTGTCATTCATGTTTCATTATCTTTGCTTTTATCATATGTTTCTTAATGTCTTTTATTTTTGTAAAGCACTTTGAATTGCCTTGAGTTGAAAGGTGCTGTATGAATAACCTTGCCTTGCCTCCAGGTTTGCATTGATGACATGGGGAATAAGGAGGTGTACGAGTTCCCAGTCAATCGCTGGTTTGCCATGGATGAGTGTGATGGGAAAATACAGAGAGATGTGTTGGTGGGATCCGTGCAACCAATGGGTGAGAAGGACACAAGACACTATTTCACAAAATCTTGAATCATCTCTTTTAAATGCCATCTAAAGACATTCCTGTGTGGGCAGGCGTTTGGTAACTTGTGTGCTTTTATTCTATGTTTTCATTGTGTTTTTAGCACTTCTTAACACGTGGCTAGTCATTTCATCTTTCATGATTCGTATGATGTTTTAATGCTTTGTCAAGCACTTAGTGACTAAGCAGGGGGTCCGCGGGGTCTTAAAAAGTATTACAAGTTGATAAAGCAATTTAGCGAAAATGAAGGCTATTAAAAAGTCATATTCCAAGGTATGACATTTTGTAGCTTGTTTTCAATAAGTATATAAAGTGTCCAGAGAGGTTGTATTCTACAGTCTGCCTGAATGTAGTCATGGCGTAGGTGTGTAGTGTGATTCTGTGTAGTTTATTGATGGCATCCACGTCATCTGAACAGGACATCGCGCGCTCACTGCTTGATAGCGCGTGAAGGGCCGTTTACGCCGGTTGCTAAGCAACATCGTTATGGGGAAATGCAAGTCTGCGTCCAAATGGTTGGAAGATAAGGAGGAAGGACAATCAATACTGTATATAGTCAATGTGAGGTAAAGTGTGTCGCCAAGGTAACCGGTTAGAACTCAAAGTGGAAAGGGTCCAACGATCCAAAAATACTTAAAGATCCAAAAATACTTAAAGTTCCAAACATACTTAAAGTTCCAAAAATACTTAAAGATCCAAATATACTAGTTTCAAATATACTTAAAGATCCAAATATACTTATAGTTTCAAATATACTTAAAGATCCAAATATACATATAGTTTCAAATATACTTAAAGTTCCAGAAATACCATAAATTCCAAAAATACTTAAAGATCCAAAAACACTTAAAGTTCCAACCATACTTAAAGTTCCAAAAATACTTAAAGATCCAAATATACTTATAGTTTCAAAAATACTTAAAGTTCCAGAAATACCATAAATTCCAAAAATATTTAAAGTTCCAAAAATATCGCAAATGGTTGGAAGATAAGGAGGAAGGACAATCAATACTGTATATATAGTCATTGTGAGGTAAAGTGTGTTGCCAAGGTAACCGGTTAAAACTCCAAGTGGCGATGAGGTCTTAAAATGTATAGAAAGGGTCTTAAAAAAGGTCTTAAAAGGTCTGACTTCTGGATTCTGCATATACCCTGCTATGTCTGGGAAAAGCGCTTTTATAAATAAATGTTACTTACTTACTTTTTATAATACAGTGTTGACAAAATAACTACACACGTCCAAACAAACGTCAAAAACGCACTATATATTTTCAGATTGTCTTAGGTAACACACAGCTAATCACTTGCATTATATAGACATTTTATTCATTGGGATAAACCCCTTGAGATGCACCATCTCGTTTTCAAGGGGGTCCCGAATTTAATTCAGTTGCTTAATTCAGGCTGATAGCACAGCGGTAAGAATTCAAAATAAACTGATTTTGTTCTGTTGACGTTTCAATAAACAGATAAAATGGATACACATTTGTAAAAAATCCTGATTCGACTTTAATATATAATTTCAGGCTGTTTTCACATCTCCATCATGAATGGGCATTTCTTATTCTTTCTTATGTATGTCTTAATGTGTGCATATGTATACATGTGTCTGTTGATTGTGTATATATATATATATAGGTATATACATATTTCTATATATATTTGTATTCTGGAAACAGTATTTCGATCTCTCTGTCTGTACACACAAACTGAAAGATTGACAATAACGTTGACGTTGACTTTAGGAATCGTTTACAATGTGCAAGTGATGACCGGAGATGTGAGGGGTGCCGGCACCAACTCTAAGATCCACATGGTCATGCACGGCTCTAAAGGCACGAAGAACAGCGGGAAGGTTTTCCTTGAAGGCGGAGCGTTCGAGCGCGGCCTCATCGACATCTTCAACGCGGAGATCTGTGATCTGATCAGCCCGCTCAGCAGGGTCACCATCGGGCACGATAACGGGGCCGTGGGGGCGGGATGGTACTGTGAGAAGGTACTAACCTCTGAAGAAGAGGGGACACATGTTGATGTAGAAGAGACACGAAGAAGAGGGGACACATGTTGATGTAGAAGAGACACGGAGAAGAGGGGACACATGTTGATGTAGAAGAGACTTGAAGAAGAGGGGACACATGTTGATGTAGAAGAGACACGGAGAAGAGGGGA
The DNA here is from genome assembly GCA_023974075.1 of Chaenocephalus aceratus. Classification (NCBI taxonomy): domain Eukaryota; kingdom Metazoa; phylum Chordata; class Actinopteri; order Perciformes; family Channichthyidae; genus Chaenocephalus; species Chaenocephalus aceratus. Next base: position 43,318 of record JAMFTG010000934.1, read on the forward strand.
CACATGTTGATGTAGAAGAGACATGGAGAAGAGGGGACACATGTTGATGTAGAAGAGACATGGAGAAGAGGGGACACATGTTGATGTAGAAGAGACATGGAGAAGAGAGGACACATGTTGATATAGAAGAGACGTGAAGAAGAGGGGACACGTGTTGATGTAGAAGAGACATGAAGAAGAGGGGACACATGTTGATGTAGAAGAGACATGGAGAAGAGAGGACACATGTTGATATAGAAGAGACGTGAAGAAGAGGGGACACGTGTTGATGTAGAAGAGACATGGAGAAGAGGGGACACGTGTTGATGAAGAAGAGGGGACACGTGTTGATGTAGAAGAGACATGGAGAAGAGGGGACACATGTTGATGTAGAAGAGACATGGAGAAGAGAGGACACATGTTGATGTAGAAGAGACATGAAGAAGAGGGGACACGTGTTGATGTAGAAGAGACATGAAGAAGAGGGGACACGTGTTGATGTAGAGGAGACATGAAGAAGAGGGGACACATGTTGATGTAGAAGAGAGATGAGGAAGAGGGGACACATGTTGATGTAGAAGAGACATGAAGAAGAGGGGACACGTGTTGATGTAGAGGAGACATGAAGAAGAGGGGACACATGTTGATGTAGAAGAGACATGAAGAAGAGGGGACACATGTTGATGTAGAAGAGACATGGAGAAGAGGGGACACATGTTGATGTAGAAGAGACATGAAGAAGAGGGGACACATGTTGATGTAGAAGAGACACGGAGAAGAGGGGACACATGTTGATGTAGAAGAGACATGGAGAAGAGGGGACACATGTTGATGTAGAAGAGACATGGAGAAGAGGGGACACATGTTGATGTAGAAGAGACATGGAGAAGAGAGGACACATGTTGATATAGAAGAGACGTGAAGAAGAGGGGACACGTGTTGATGTAGAAGAGACATGAAGAAGAGGGGACACATGTTGATGTAGAAGAGACATGGAGAAGAGAGGACACATGTTGATATAGAAGAGACGTGAAGAAGAGGGGACACGTGTTGATGTAGAAGAGACATGGAGAAGAGGGGACACGTGTTGATGAAGAAGAGGGGACACGTGTTGATGTAGAAGAGACATGGAGAAGAGGGGACACATGTTGATGTAGAAGAGACATGGAGAAGAGAGGACACATGTTGATGTAGAAGAGACATGAAGAAGAGGGGACACGTGTTGATGTAGAAGAGACATGAAGAAGAGGGGACACGTGTTGATGTAGAGGAGACATGAAGAAGAGGGGACACATGTTGATGTAGAAGAGAGATGAGGAAGAGGGGACACATGTTGATGTAGAAGAGACATGAAGAAGAGGGGACACGTGTTGATGTAGAGGAGACATGAAGAAGAGGGGACACATGTTGATGTAGAAGAGACATGAGGAAGAGGGGACACGTGTTGATGTAGAAGAGAGATGAGGAAGAGGGGACACATGTTGATGTAGAAGAGACATGGAGAAGAGGGGACACGTGTTGATGTAGAAGAGACATGAAGAAGAGGGGACACATGTTGATGTAGAAGAGACATGAAGAAGAGGGGACACATGTTGATGTAGAAGAGACATGGAGAAGAGGGGACACGTGTTGATGTAGAAGAGACATGAAGAAGAGGGGACACATGTTGATGTAGAAGAGACATGAAGAAGAGGGGACACATGTTGATGTAGAAGAGACATGGAGAAGAGGGGACACATGTTGATGTAGAAGAGACATGAAGAAGAGGGGACACATGTTGATGTAGAAGAGACATGAAGAAGAGGGGACACATGTTGATGTAGAGGAGACATGAAGAAGAGGGGACACATGTTGATGTAGGAGAGACATGAAGAAGAGGGGACACATGTTGATGTAGAAGAGACATGAAGAAGAGGGGACACATGTTGATGTAGAAGAGACATGGAGAAGAGGGGACACATGTTGATGTAGAAGAGACATGGAGAAGAGGGGACACATGTTGATGTAGAAGAGACATGAAGAAGAGGGGACACATGTTGATGTAGAAGAGACATGAATAAGAGGGGACACATGTTGATGTAGAGGAGACATGAAGAAGAGGGGACACATGTTGATGTAGAAGAGACATGGAGAAGAGGGGACACATGTTGATGTAGAGGAGACATGAAGAAGTGGGGACACATGTTGATGTAGAAGAGACATGGAGAAGAGGGGACACATGTTGATGTAGAAGAGACATGGAGAAGAGGGGACACATGTTGATGTAGAAGAGACATGAAGAAGAGGGGACACATGTTGATGTAGAAGAGACATGAAGAAGAGGGGACACATGTTGATGTAGAAGAGACATGAAGAAGAGGGGACACATGTTGATGTAGAAGAGACATGAAGAAGAGGGGACACATGTTGATGTAGAAGAGACATAAAGAAGAGGGGACACATGTTGATGTAGAAGAGACATGGAGAAGAGGGGACACATGTTGATGTAGAAGAGACATGGAGAAGTGGATTTTGCATAATAGGGGACACTCAAAGTGTTATTTAACCCATCATGCACCTGTTCCCCTCCAGGTGGTGATTTACTGTGCGTTCACGGGCGTCGAGCAGACGTTTCCGTGCGGGAGCTGGCTGGACGAGGACGAGGGGGACGGGCTGATCGAGAGGGAGCTGTACGAGATGGTCTCTCTCCGGCAGAAAAAACAGAAGAGTGGGTGGATTTGTTAAACTCACAGATCTCAAAACTGCATTTTATTTAACTGTTAGAAAAATGTCACTCGTCCCCGGCTCGAGCTTCAGCCTCAGGATCCATGTATCTGTGATCCTCTCCAGAATGGAAGGAGTCATCACATACAGAGCATTAGCTAGACTCAAAATCTCAAAATTCTGTATTTTTTCTCAACATTTTTTTTATTTTCTCAAATCTCAAAATGCTAACCTCTCAAAATTCTGACTTCTCAAAATGTTGACTTTCTCTCAAAATCCTGACTTTTTCTTAAAATCTCAAAGTCCTGCATTTTTCTCAAAATCCTGAATTTGTCTCAAAATTCTGACTTTCTTCTCAAATCTCAAAATTCTGACCTCTCAAAATGTTGACTTTCTCTCAAAATGTTGACTTCCTCTCAAAATGTTGACTTTTTTCTCAAAATCTCGAAATTCTGTATTTTTTCTCAAAATCTCGAAATTCTGTATTTTTTCTCTAAATCTGAAAATTCTGTATTTTTCTCTAAATTTGATTTTTTTTCTCTCGAATCTCTAAATTCTGACCTCTCAAAATGTTGACTTTCTCTCAAAATCCTGCCTTTTTTCTCAAAATCCTGATTTTTTTTCTCAATATCTGAAAATTCTGTCTCTTTTCTCTACATTTTTTTTTCTTTTCCTGACTTTCTCTCAAAATTCTGACTTATCTTGAAATCTCAAAATTCTGTCTTTTCTTCTCAAAATCTCCAAATGTTGACTTTTTCTCAAAATCCTGCCTTTTTCAGAAGATTCTGACTTTCTCTCAAAATCTCAAAATCCGGACTTCGTTAGAATACAAGGTGCAGTTGGAGGTACACATGTGCTTAGTTGAGCAGAAGTTCAGCATAATCTGCTCCTCTTCCGCTCCAGAGTACCCGTGGTCGCTGTGGATTTGGACCTCAGATGTGAAAGGAGCCGGGACCGACGCTCAGGTGTTTCTGCAGATCTATGGAGAGAACGGCAAATCTGATGAAGTCAAACTGGAGAACAACTCGGACAGTTTTGAGCAGGGCCAGCAGGATAAATTCATTGTAAGCAAAAAATACAAACAATATATATATAGTATATAAACAAATACATAAAAACTCTTATTGTTGCTGTTTCTGATCACTGAAGGTTGAAATGCCCGACATTGGAAAGCTGCAGAAACTGCGCATCTGGCATGAAAAGAGAAGTCCATTCGCTGGCTGGCATTTAGCAAAGGTAGGAACTGATCTGTAAGCTGTTATAAACCTGTGTCCTACACAAGTACATTACCATACAACTCTCAATTAGATTTAGTGCGACACATATTTCCTCTTTGCCGTTTCACAACCAAGGTTAATGTGGAGGAAACTTCTGTGTAGCAATGCAGTGGGAGTCACCGACTCATGAAGGAGACACGGGACGAGCAGGAGTTCTGATGTCAAACACTGGTCTTTAATACAAGCATCGGCCGGAGAAATTCACATCACAAGTCACGCAGTCAAAGGCTCTGACTGCACGGATGGTTTGCCACGTCAAATCTGATCAGCCTCTCATCTTGGTAGACCTTTTAACTAGTTTACAGAGCGTCAAATCCACATATTGGGGATGGGCGTACACATCTGCAGACACAGGAGATGTCTCTCACATCTCTGGAGCTTAGAAGCTAGCGTTCTCGCACTCGCAAAACCTCCCTATGCCCTGCAGGTCAAGCTGTAAAGCCTAGTATCAACATATGGCTGCATCAACACATTCCTTACGGGAGATTAGAAGCAGGGATGGTCGTAAATGTCAACACACAAAATAAGGTTAAATGTCTAGGAGTGAATAGTTAATATTGTACATTTGGATCAAAACATGACACCAACGCAAGAACACAACCCAGTAATGTATTTTCTTCGCTTAAAATACGTATATTTTCTTACATTATTGAAGTTAAGTATGCATATTATGTAAGATATTATTATGTGAGACATAATGTAACACGATATGTGACAACATATTTCTTGTTTGCCATTTTACAACAACGGTTAATATAGTACATTTGGAACAAAACCTAGTAATGTATAGTTTTGGCTTGAATAAGTATATTGTAGTACATTATTGAAGTTAAAGGTGGGGTAGGTAAGAACGGAGAAACCAGCTCGAGTGCGCTAGAAAATACACAACCGGAGAAAATCTGCCACTTCCTCACAGAGCCCCTCCTCCAACATACACGAACGCGCACATGACCAATGAGGGCACGAGATAAGTTTGTGCCCCGATGGAAGGCTGACAGGCAGGCAGGTAGGCCGTCCAGTTACTTTAGCCGGCTCAGATGATTGGTCGTGCTTTCTACAGCGCCACGGCTTCCACAGATGATGTTTTTTAATGGATTTGTTTGTCAAAGCATTTAATATATTCATTGCTATCGGGATGTTAAGAGCATTCCATGGAATATAACAAGTGTTTCTGAAGTGAATTACCTACCCCACATTTAAGAGCACTTTGATGTAAATCAAGTAACCTTTGGTTTCACACAGACATTACATCGCCTTGACAATACTGTTTGTTGTATTGTGAACATGTGTTTTTAAAAGACCAGGCTGGCTGTAAAGTCGGTTGTATTCTGTCGTGTCTAAGCACTAAATAAGAAACTGAATTAGAGCCTGATCTCCGAAAGGAAGAGGAGTGTCAGTCAAAAGTCAACTTTATTCTCAATCTCAAAATATGTTTGTACACACAGAAAGATCGAAATAGTGTTTCCCACGGTCCCGAGGTCTAAAAACACACACATTAAAATACAAGAAGACTCAATAATTTGCAAAAAAACCACAAAATAACCTTTACTTCAAGTAAGCAGAATATATATATATCGTACTTTCCGGACTATAAAGCGCGCCTGCATATAAGCCGCAGCAGCTAAATTGTCCGTCTGCCTTGCTCTCGTTCTGTCTCTCGGTTCCACTTTTACTTTGGCGCGCTACCTGTCTCACTCTTTTCCGGCCTCCAGCTTTTCCTGCTGGAGCCCGCCGCTTCGAGGTGGCGGGCGCGGACCGGTCCTAGAGCCCGTAGTGTTAAAGGTGGTTAATTTTACCTGTAAAATCCATAGATTTAGGAGGTTCCCTAGTGGCCGTTAGCTGCACACAAAAAATGGGGAAAAAAGACGCGGCTTATAGTCCGAAAAGTACGATATATATATATATTAAAAAAAATACATAGTCCAAAAGGGAGTGCAAGATAGTTTGTGTCAATGAGGCTGCAATGCGCATGTTTTTACAGGAAAAATAATTGAACATTTTCTCAGTTATACGCAAAAAAAAACAGGCAATCCAGAATTTATGCTCCACGGCAGTATTTAATCTCACTGTCGTAATGTCTATGTTGTTGTCTTCATTTGTCGTAGATCATGATACAGAGATGTCTTATACCGTATTTAATTTAGTCTTAATGTACATTATTTAATTTCATATTCTGTTCTTGTACATATCATATTCTATTTACAGACTTTTTGCAATACTTTTTATTTTGTATTTTTGTATTTTATTCTATATGTTGCATTGTTGGAGGAGCTCAGGTCAGAAGAATTTCATTTCCATTTCTACACTGAAGCTTTTGTGCATATGATGATAACACCTTTGAGTCTTGAATGCTGCTGTCACTTCCTGCAGGTCACTTTGCTGAAGACTCTGACGATGGAGAAATATTCCTTTGAATGCGGCCGCTGGCTGGACATCAACGAAGACGACAACGAGATCGTCAGAGAGCTGCAGGCGACCGGAGCGTTCATCGAGGAGCCGCTGCCCCGTACGAAACTAAGTTCACATTTTCAAACACTGTCTGTCTTTATGTGATACCAGAGATGGAAAAAGTACACACATCCTTTACTCAAGTAGAAGTACAGATACTCGTGTTTAAAATGGTGAAAGTAGAAGTACTGACTAAACGTCTTTACTCAAGTCAAAGTAAAGAGGCTTTGAAGTGTACTTCAGTAAAAAGTACCCATAACTCGCAGCTGTTTTAAAGAGTACCTGACCTCCCTTTATATCAATAGAACAATAATGTCATTGTTAGCTAATGAATCAGGTATTTGTGTTCAACATCTAAGAAGTAGAAAGTACAGGTATTTGTGTTCAACATGTAAGAAGTAGAAAGTTCAGGTATTTGTGTTCAACATGTAAGAAGTAGAAAGTACAGGTATTTGAGTTCAACATGTAAGAAGTAGAAAGTACAGGTATTTGGGTTCAACATGTAAGAAGTAGAAAGTACAGGTATTTGTGTTCAACATGTAAGAAGTTGAAAGTACAGGTATTTGAGTTCAACATGTAAGAAGTAGAAAGTACAGGTATTTGAGTTCAACATGTAAGAAGTAGAAAGTACAGGTATTTGAGTTCAACATGTAAGAAGTAGAAAGTACAGGTATTTGAGTTCAACATGTAAGAAGTAGAAAGTACAGGTATTTGAGTTCAACATGTGAGAAGTAGAAAGTACAGGTATTTGAGTTCAACATGTAAGAAGTAGAAAGTACAGGTATTTGAGTTCAACATGTGAGAAGTAGAAAGTACAGGTATTTGTGTTCAACATGTAAGAAGTAGAAAGTACAGGTATTTGAGTTCAACGTGTAAGAAGTAGAAAGTACAGGTATTTGAGTTCAACATGTGAGAAGTAGAAAGTACAGGTATTTGTGTTCAACATGTAAGAAGTAGAAAGTACAGGTATTTGTGTTCAACATGTAAGAAGTAGAAAGTACAGGTATTTGAGTTCAACATGTAAGAAGTAGAAAGTACAGGTATTTGGGTTCAACATGTAAGAAGTAGAAAGTACAGGTATTTGAGTTCAACATGTAAGAAGTCAAAGTAAAATGTCGTGGAGTAGAGTAACGAAGTATTTGCACTCCACTACTTCCCAGCTCCGTGTGATTATCTGTCTCTGTTTGTCTTCCAGTGATTAAGTATCGTGTTACGATCTGCACGGGGAACGTCGGCGGCAGCGGCACCGACGCCAGCGTCTTCCTCAACGTCATCGGTGACCTCGGAGACACAGGGGAGCGACTCATGTTTATGAGTAAAAACAATGTCAACAAATTTGAAAAGGGCAATGTAAGTACATCATTAATGTGGAGAAACTGATGCATGATCCATGGACAAAGGTTGTCTTTTGTTATATTTAATAAAGTAATAAAGAAAGTCAATATAAAATATTATTTAAAGGTTTATATGAACATTTGACGCGACAATTAATACATACAAAATGCATAAATAGTGTCTGGTAAAACACTAAATCTGTTTCCTCTCTCGTCTTCCCTCAGCACGATGAGTTTCTCATTGAGTCGGTGACTTTGGGCCAGGTTTGCAGAGTGCGTGTCGGCCATGACGGTCGAGGTGGAGGCTGTGGTTGGTTCCTCGATAAGGTGATGGTCCGAGAGGAGGGCCAGCCGGAGAGCGTGGCCATCGAGTTCCCCTGCTTCAGGCAAGGAAATAGTACTATGTATTTATTTTTTGTATTCTGCTATTTCAACAATTTATACATCCGAGAAACAAACAAAATTAGTAGAAGCGGGAGGGCAGACATTATGACAGAGGTAGCCCTCCCGTTAGAGAAGAAGAAGAAAAATACTCTCACACAGATAAACAAAATTCGGTAACACTTTATATTAAGGTACACAAATTCACCATCAACTAGCATGCATATTAGCAGTATATTGGCTCTTTGTTAGTCAGTATAAAACACTTATTAATGCCTTATTCTACATGACCTTATTCTACAAGTACTAGGCCATTAGTTAAGAGTTTTCCCTCAATAACCCTCTAATTCAGGGCTGTCAAACTCAATTTCAACTCGGGCCACATTAGCATCATGGTTGCACTCAAAGGGCCGGTTTTATATATAAGACTATATAAGAATAAATATATAAATATTTAATATTAAATAATGTATTATATTACATGATTGCCTCTGCATTGGTTTATTATCGGATAGGGTAATAACTTCATAATTAACTAAGTCTGAAAGCAGAAGTCTAGGCAAACAATTGCAAGTCTCTTCAGTGCGCATGTCACAAAATGATTTAAAAAGAAAAGCCAAATTCTGGAAAAACAAAAACAAAAGTAACATTTTGAAAAAAAAGTGCATTGAGATGCATTGTGGGACATGTAGTGTATGGGCAATGTGCTTCTGTAAAGCGGCATGTAACCGTATAATAAACTTATTATATTATTTGCAAGCTCTTGTGGGGCCACATAAAATGAAGTCGTGGGCCGGATTTGGCCCCCGGGCCTTGAGTTTGACACCCCTGCTCTAATTAGTGCTTATTTATTGCAAGTAAGGAAGTTGTTGTACACAGTGGCGATTCTAGAGTCTGTGGGGGCCCTGAACATTCACTGGGGGCCAGCACAGCCGACAGCACCCTCCATGGGTTAGGGTTAGGGTAAGGCTTACACTAACAGTCATTGCTTTCTGACAGACTTTACCCTTTTGCTATTCAGGTTGCATAGGGACAATTAGTAGTAGCCTATTCTACTGCCACGCTATTCAGATGTTTGAACTAGTTTTGGAAAATATCTGTAAATAAGGTCTGTGGTTGAGACGCATCGAAGAGACGGATCTACGACATTAAGTGACCTCACTGGTGATTTCTGAAGAGTGGACGTGTCTGAGAAACGACGGTTGTTACCAAGTGGCTGAATAGGACTATAGAGGTCGTTGTACGTCATTACGCCGAACACGTGAACACTCCTCTAAGTTAGTTTCTGTTCTGCTTGAAAGCAAGTCCCTGCCTCCTGCAGAGTGTTCCAAAAAACGCTTCAACTCGTACCATTTAGAATCTGTAGTTTTTAATACGGAGTTGGCGTGACGTTGAAGTCGTGCTGCTGGACTCGGCTGTAGTTCCTTTGTAGCATAACGTTAGCATTTAGCTTCTGGACATTAGATTTATGATTAAAAAATTATAAAAGTAGGGTAGACACGTGGAGATTATCCGGATGAACAAAACTAGGGATTTGTCTATGTTTGAAAATGGTTGGGGAAACCTTTTGGATAATGTATGTACATAACTGAAGTAAATGTATATCATAGGTGTAGTAATCTAGGAAGTCATTTTTGACAAGTCTTGACAGGAAATCACTTATGTTTCTATTTATTATTTAGTCACCAAAACACCACAAATCTGGACAAAAATCTCTCCTAAAAGGTTAGCAGATGGGCCGCCCCTGGCCAACTTGGGGCGACATTGTGAGATGAGATTTTATTATAATATAGTTGTAATATAGTCAAGATAAAACTTGCTTATGACATGCTCAAAAACTGATATTTCTTAAATCTGTATTCTAGTTCCTTCTGTCAGCAATGCATCAACAGCTACACACACATTCCTATCAGTATTTCTCTGTGTTGTGGTTGCCATGACGATGACTGTTAGGAGTTATGGGGAGAGGCTGAGCATCACCATGACGATGACTGTTAGGAGTTAAGGGGAGAGGCTGAGCATCACCATGACGATGACTGTTAGGAGTTATGGGGAGAGGCTGAGCGTCACCATGACGATTACTGTTAGGAGTTAAGGGGAGAGGCTGAGCATCACCATGACGATGACTGTTAGGAGTTAAGGGGAGAGGCTGAGCATCACCATGACGATGACTGTTATGAGTTAAGGGGAGAGGCTGAGCATCACCATGACGATGACTGTTAGGAGTTAAGGGGAGAGGCTGAGCATCACCATGACGATGACTGTTAGGAGTTAAGGGGAGAGGCTGAGCGTCACCATGACGATGACTGTTAGGAGATAAGGGGAGAGGCTGAGCGTCACCATGACGATGACTGTTAGGAGATAAGGGGAGAGGCTGAGCGTCACCATGACGATGACTGTTAGGAGTTAAGGGGAGAGGCTGAGCGTCACCATGACGATGACTGTTAGGTGTTAAGGGGAGAAGCTGAGCGTCACCATGACGATGACTGTTAGGAGTTGAGGGGAGAGGCTGAGCGTCACCATGACGATGACTGTTAGGAGTTAAGGGGAGAGGCTGAGCGTCAACATGACGATGACTGTTAGGAGTTAAGGGGAGAGGCTGAGCGTCACCATGACGATGACTGTTAGGATTTAAGGGGAGAGGCTGAGCGTCACCTTGACGATGACTGTTAGGAGTTAAGGGGAGAGGCTGAGCGTCACCATGACGATGACTGTTAGGAGTTAAGGGGAGAGGCTGAGCGTCACCATGACGATGACTGTTAGGAGTTAAGGGGAGAGGCTGAGCGTCACCATGACGATGACTGTTAGGAGTTAAGGGGAGAGGCTGAGCGTCACCATGACGATGACTGTTAGGAGTTAAGGGGAGAGGCTGAGCGTCACCATGAAATGTGCAAATTGACATAAAAGTTAATAAATGGGGAAAAAATGCTCCATGTTTTTTAGGCTGTAAACTTTAACTGTTCTGTAAGCCAATAGACAGACAGTGTATCCTCTTCCTCCTGTGCATCAGCAGATACAAGGCATCACATACTTGAATGAATGTTAAATAAAGAATGCTGGAAATAACTGCATCTCCATTAGCCTGATGCTCTGCAGAGACCGCCTTCTTCATGTCCTGAATTGCAGCTGATGTTTTAATACGGCAATTGGCAATTTGACTTATACAACATTCGCAAGTTGTACATTTGACTCATACAATAACCCACCTTCGAGTGATGCTCTAGTTTCTTCATGTTTTGTTTTTTGCTCCGGACTGAAACTGTCTTTTCACCGACATCTCTTCACCTGCACTAGTGGCCGTATCAAAGCCGTGATTGGTCAGATGTAGATTCATTGCAACGGTGTCGGGTTACAGACGTGCTCTCCTTCTCACCTCTCACTCTCACTCTCGTGGGGGGTGCGCGGAGAACTGTGCACAGCAGCTGAGGCCCTCTGGGCGGGGCCCCCTGCGCAAGGCGGGGCCCATGCAGCCTGCGGGATTGGCCTGTAGGGAGGGGCGGCCCTGTGGGTCGTGCCCGAGGCCAGCAGTTCTCCAGTGTCCTGTGTTACGTTAGTCGGCTGATGGATGAGTTTGACATTACAAATGGGCCTTAAATGCACAGTGGTCAGCCGGCTCTGTCCAGTAACTGGAGCCAAACCGCACGGCGGGGTGCCGGGTTTCAGTTGGAAAGAGCCTCTTCCTGTCCGTCCGGCGGAAAGGCAAAGCTTTGGATGCAAAAAGCTGTTTAAATGTGTTTTATGCTTGTTTTCTGTCTGATTTGACTCCTATCACTATCATTTTAAAGGCTTTAATTATGATAAGATAAGAACTGACTTGAGCCCAGTTTGGGAAATGTTTGCATTGCAGGAGGATAAAAGACACGGCAATACTAAAGTATAAGAGAAATAATTAAGACACGAGAAATAAACAATCCAAACTATTTCTGAAATAGAAATACTTGTACAATATTAAAGTTAAAAAATATACATGTGGAAATACACATTTCCAGTAACACAATATAATGCAGGATATTATATATACATTAATTGTGCAAGAAATTGATTATTCAATATTAAATTGAACATAAATGTAAAATATACAGTGGGAGTTTAAGTTATCAAGAGAAGGTTATCATGCATCGATCACTACTTAGTCTTTATAATATTTTTAAAGTTATCTGGGTTTTTGTTATATGTGTTTTGGACTCTAGGTACCCTTAGGTCAGGGGGTCAAACTCAAACACTCAGTGGGCCAAAATTAAAAATGGGTGCTAGTGGAGGGCCGGACTGGTTCAATGTTTATTGCAGAACTTATTGAAATGAACTTATTGCACATATTTAAGAATGTATTATCTTAGCCTACTTAACAACTTAAGTAACATACTTTAAGTTAAGTATAAACTTGAAACTGTTATAATGCACATCTCCCATCTGTGTATGTGAAGGTTTTTCTCTTACCTTTCCTCCTTTATATCTGGTTTGAACTGGAGATGTTTCCACGTCCATAAATAACAGTTTTCTTTATATTTAATTTTTTTTGAGTCATGCCCGAGCTTTATTGAATACTTCTGTTGATACTACATAATTTGAAAAAGAAATGTTGTATTCTTTATTTAGTTGTGGTCACATTTTATTAAAAGTACAGTTTTGCAAATCATGTATTTTTAGAGACCCGAAAATGACAAATTAAATACCGAACAAAATTAGTAAAATAAAAACGAAAAAGTACACATGTATCCCCACACACACACACACACACACACACACACACACACACACACACACACACACACACACACACACACACACACACACACACACACACACACACACACACACACACACACACACACACACACACACACACACACAACACACACACACACACACACACACACACACACACACACACACACACACACACACACACACACACACACACACACACACACACACACACACACACACACACACACACACACACACACACACACACACACACACACACACACACACACACACACACACACACATTACATTACATGTAACTTGTTAGACGCTTTTATCCAAATCGACATACATACATTCAATACTGAGGGCGATCCCCACAGGAGCACTTTGGGTGAAGTGTCTCAGGGACACAACGACATGCTGACTGCAGTGGGGTTTGAACCTGCTATCCCCCTGATTCAAAGTCCAGTACACTACCCACTGAGCCACAGCCTCCCACAATATATATTATATATACATACATACATATATACAAACATGTACGTACACATACATATACACACATATACACATACACCCAGATATGCATACATACCCACATACCCATACACATACATACACACACACACACATACAGTACACACACATACACACATACATTCATACATACATACATACACGCATACAGTACACACATACATACACACATACATACATACATACCCACATACACATACATACATACAGTACACACACACATATACATACACATACATACATACACACACACACACACACACACACACACACACACACACACACACATACATACAGTACACACATACACACATACATACATACATACATACATACACACACACACAGTACACACATACACACATATACATATACATTCAGTCGGTGAATAGAAACACAGTCGAATAAGAGATGGTCGTCTTTGGGATATGTACGTTTATTGTCTTCTCAAACATTTTAATATTCAGAGAGGTTTTATGAATGAAATGTTCCTGTGTGTGTGTGTGTGTGTGTGTGTGTGTGTGTGTGTGTGTGTGTGTGTGTGTGTGTGTGTGTGTGTGTGTGTGTGTGTGTGTGTGTGTGTGTGTGTGTGTGTGTGTGTGTGTGTGTGTGTGTGTGTGTGTGTGTGTGTGTGTGTGTGTGTGTGTGTGTGTGTGTGTGTGTGTGTGTGTGTGTGTGTGTGTGTGTGTGTGTGTGTGTGTGTGTGTGTGTGTGTGTGTGTGTGTGTGTGTGTGTGTGTGTGTGTGTGTGTGTGTGTGTGTGTGTGTGTGTGTGTGTGTGTGTGTGTTTTCAGGTGGTTGGACCGTAATGAAGACGATGGACAGATCGTCCGTGAGTTGAGCCCCGCTGGAGATGGACTGCTTCTCTTCAGTGAGTTCAGAAACCATGTGACATTACTGCAGCATCCTCTCATAGCGTAGGCTGTTCTGAAATGATGTGTATTACTCAATTTTGCATCACATGGGTTAGGTCAGTACAGGAAAGTACAGGTATTTGAGTTCAACATGAGAGAAGTAGAAAGTACAGGTATTTGAGTTCAACATGAGAGAAGTAGAAAGTACAGGTATTTGAGTTCAACATGAGAGAAGTAGAAAGTACAGGTATTTGAGTTCAACATGAGAGAAGTAGAAAGTACAGGTATTTGTGTTCAACATGTAAGAAGTAGAAAGTACAGGTATTTGAGTTCAACATGTAAGAAGTAGAAAGTACAGGTATTTGTGTACAACATGTAAGAATTAGAAAGTACAGGTATTTGAGTTCAACATGTGAGAAGTAGAAAGTACAGGTATTTGTGTTCAACATGTGAGAAGTAGAAAGTACAGGTATTTGGGTTCAACATGTAAGAAGTAGAAAGTACAGGTATTTGTGTACAACATGTAAGAATTAGAAAGTACAGGTATTTGAGTTCAACATGTGAGAAGTAGAAAGTACAGGTATTTGTGTTCAACATGTGAGAAGTAGAAAGTACAGGTATTTGGGTTCAACATGTAAGAAGTAGAAAGTACAGGTATTTGTGTACAACATGTAAGAATTAGAAAGTACAGGTATTTGAGTTCAACATGTGAGAAGTAGAAAGTACAGGTATTTGTGTTCAACATGTGAGAAGTAGAAAGTACAGGTATTTGTGTTCAACATGTGAGAAGTAGAAAGTACAGGTATTTGGGTTCAACATGTGAGAAGTAGAAAGTACAGGTATTTGTGTTCAACATGTAAGAAGTAGAAAGTACAGGTATTTGGGTTCAACATGTGAGAAGTCAAAGTAAAAAGTCGTCAGAAAAATAAGTAAAGTACTGATACCAGAAAAATGTACTTAAGTACAGTAACAAAGTATTTGTACTCCACTACTTCCCACCTCTGCTAATCAGATACCCTCAGAATGAACTCTGAGGGTTAGCTAGTGTACTCTATCAAACCGTAGAAAACCCACAACATATATATATTTGTACTGCTTATTATTATATATATATGGATTCATTCCCATCCCTCCATGCCTCCCCAGATGTCAGCTACCACATATCCATAAAGACAGGCAGTGTGAGCGGAGCCAGCTCAGACTCCAGAGTGTTTGTGAAGCTTTACGGAGAGAAAGGTGACACCAACAAGATGCTTCTCGCAGTATCTGACAACGACCTGAGCAACTACTACGAGACGGGACAAACGGACATCTTTACCATCGACACCTTTGACATCGGACAGGTATGAGAAGGTGGGAAGTAGTGGAGTACAAATACTTCATTACTGAACTTAAGTACATTTTTCTGGTATCAGTACTTTACTCCACTACTTATTTTTCTGATGACTTTTTACTTTAACTTCTTACATGTTGAACTCAAATACCTGTACTTTCTACTTCTTACATGTTGAACTCAAATACCTGTACTTTCTACTTCTCACATGTTGAACTCAAATACCTGTACTTTCTACTTCTTACATGTTGAACCCAAATACGTGTACTTTCTACTTCTTACATGTTGAACTCAAATACCTGTACTTTCTACTTCTCACATGTTGAACTCAAATACCTGTACTTTCTACTTCTCACATGTTGAACTCAAATACCTGTACTTTCTACTTCTTACACGTTGAACTCAAATACCTGTACTTTCTACTTCTTACATGTTGAACTCAAATACCTGTACTTTCTACTTCTCTCATGTTGAACTCAAATACCTGTACTTTCTACTTCTCACATGTTGAACACAAATACCTGTACTTTCTACTTCTTACATGTTGAACTCAAATACCTGTACTTTCTACTTCTCTTTCTTATCCATCACTTCCTAGTCTTCTCTAAAGAAGAGGGACCAATGGAAACGTTGT
The DNA here is from genome assembly GCA_023974075.1 of Chaenocephalus aceratus. Taxonomy (NCBI): domain Eukaryota; kingdom Metazoa; phylum Chordata; class Actinopteri; order Perciformes; family Channichthyidae; genus Chaenocephalus; species Chaenocephalus aceratus. Next base: position 59,507 of record JAMFTG010000934.1, read on the forward strand.
CATGTTGCCGTTGGTCACCATGGAAACATTCATTAGCTAACAATGACATTATTGTTCTATTAATATAAAGGGAGGTCAGGTACTCTTTAAAGCAGCTGCTAGCTATGGGTACTTTTTACTGAAGTACACTTCAAAGCCTCTTTACTTTGACTTGAGTAAAGAAGTTTAGTCAGTACTTCTACTTTCACCAGAGTCTTTTTAAACACGAGTCTCTGTACTTCTACCTGAGTAAAGGATGTGAGTACCTTTGCCACGTCTTCTCCTCTGCGCAGATCAACCGTCTCCTGATTGGTCACACTAACGAGGGCCTGCGTGCCGGATGGTTTCTGGACAGCGTGCAGATCTCTGTTCCGGTTCACGGGAAGCAGTACATGTTCCCGAGCCACCGCTGGCTCTGCAAAGACGAGGCTGACGGGAAAGTGGAGGTGGAGATCTACCCCAGTGAGACCCTGGACATCGAACCATGTAAATAACAACAGCATGAACTCTGATGCATCACAAGGGACATTTCTGTTTGTGTTGTTATTGCATATGGCATCGATCTTAGGAAGAGTGTATTCCATTGTTGTGGATGTAATCATTTTAAAGATGAGAGCAGTGATTATGAGTTGTGGTATACTCTGCTCTTTATTTTCTAAACCTCCTTCATATTAATATGATGCTTCTAACAGTGATCAACTACGAGGTGACGGTGGTAACGGGAGACCTTCGAGCCGGCGGCACGAATGCAAACGTCTTCTGTCAGATCTACGGAAGCGAAGGAAAAACTGAAGTCCTAACTCTCAAGAGTCGCTCCAACAACTTTGAACGAGGCACCACGGAGATCTTCAGGGTCTGTGGAAAACACCTGTGTCATGGTTTGGCGATTCATGTTGTGGAGGAATCCTTAAGAGAAACTGATACATGGGTCATGGACAAAGTTGTCCTTTGTTATATTTAATAAAGTAAAAAGAAAGTCAATATACACGTGAAATTTAATCCTGCTACCTAGCTACCTAGCTACCTAGCTAGCTAGCTAGTAGCTACCTACCTACCGACCTACCTACCTACCTACCTACCTACCTACCGACCTACCTACCTACCTCCTACCTACCTACCCTACCAACCTACTTCCTCCTTCCTTCCTTCCTACCTACCTACCTACCTACCTACCTACCTACCTACCTACCTACCTACCTAACTACCTACCTACCTACCTACCGACCTACCTACCTACTACTTTCCTACTTCCTACCTACCTACCTACCTACCTACCTACTTTCCTACTTCCTACCTATCTACTTTCCTTCCTACCTACCTACTTCCTACTTACCTACTTTCCTTCCTACCTACCTACTTTCCTACTTACCTACTTCCTTCCTACCTACTTTCCTACTTTCCTTCCTACCTACCTACTTTCCTACCTACCTACTACTACTTTCCTACCTTCCTTCCTTCCTACCTACCTACCTACCTACCTACCTACCTACCTACCCTACCTACCTACCTACCTACCTACCTACCTTCCTACCTACCTTCCTACTTACCTACTTTCCTTCCTACCTACCTACTTTCCTACCTACCTACCTACTACTTTCCTACTTCCTTCCTACTTTCCTAACCTACCTACTACTTTTCTACTTTCCTTCCTACTTTCCTTCCTACCTACCTACCTACCTACCTACCTACCTACCTACCTACCTACCTACCTACCTACCTACCTACCTACCTACCTACCTACCTACCTACCTACCTACCTACCACCCACCCTACCCACCTACCCACCTACCTACCTACCTACCTACCTTTTGACCGCTGTTTCACTCTTTAAACCCAGATCGAGGCTCTGGACGTCGGCAAAATCTACAAGATCCGAATCTACCACGACGGAAAGGGGATCGGAGACGGGTGGTTCCTGGAGACGGTGGACATCAAGCGGCTGACGATGGCCATGGTGCAGGTGGAGGTGAAGAAGGAGGTGAAGAAAGACAAGAAGAAGGACAAGAAGAAGAAGAAGAAGGAGGAAGAGGAGGAGGTGGAGATCATTGAGCAGCTGCAGGAAGTGGTGGAGACTTTTAATTTCTCCTGTAACCGCTGGCTGGCTCGAGATGAGGAAGACGGGGAGATCGTGGTGGAGCTGCTGACGGAGGAAAATGAAGACCTGGAGGGTGAGATTAGGGAAACATTTTTTATTTAATTCTGTTATTAAGCCATCAAACACAGGAGATTTAAAGAGGACCTATCATGCAAAATGCACTTTGTGATGTCATCACCATGTGTCCCCGGTGCGTCGGGGAACTCACGCAGCGTCAGGAAATAAACCCCTCTCTCTTTTCCTCCGTACCCAAATCTCTAAAAACGGGGAACAACGGAGCTGATCCAGATTTGCGTCCGATATGACGTAACATCTGAAATGTGGACCCACGGGCCAATCAGAAACGTTGCTATCAGAAACAATGCCCGACTGCTTTGGACGTAATATGGTCGGTGTTTACATTAGCATCGCTAACACTCGGAGCTAACCTGTGCTGGAGAGCATGTGTGTGAAGAAGCAGGAAGTAGAAAGGAACTCACCTTGTGGTGTAACCGGCAAGAGAGAAAGCCTTTGAGCTCCAGACTGTTTCAGAGAGGATCCTTGATGTGGTTTGGAACATGATGGCGTTTCATCATGGCAGCATTTAGCTGTATCAGCGTTTCTCTAACAGCGCTGAAATAGAGGGATATGAGGGATTTCTAAAATGCATGATCTGTTTGGTTTTTTGAGCAAAACACATCAAAGACATGTTTTTATATATTTTTATCTGAGACCCATAATATATTGATGAAAACAGTATAATAGGGGACCTTTAAGACTAATTTCTCCGTGTCTAACTTTGTTTCCTCTCAGTGAACTCGTACGAGGTCCATGTGTTTACGGGCACGATGTTTGGGGCGGGGACTGACGCCAATGTCTACGTCAACATTTACGGAGAGACGGGAGACACCGGGGAGCGACGGCTGAGGAAGGGAAACAACCTCAACAAGTTTGAGAAAGGAAAGGTGACACTTGCTCTTCTTTGCGTGATCATCTCGGTGTTAATATGTGCTGTCGGACATTTTGGGAAATAGGGCTATTTTCTTTCTTGTAGAGTCAGAAGATTCATACACATCTAATGTCCGTTTGTTAAATATAAGATTATAGCCAGGAGACTCTAATGGCGCGTTTCCACTGCAGGGCCTCGCACGGCTTAGTACGGTGTAGTTAGGCCAGGCTCACTTTATGCTGCGTCTCCATTACAGTTTAGTAGCTGGGGCAGTAACTATAGTAAACATATATAGCTCATATATGGGATTTCAAAGGTCTTTTATTTTGAAGCTCCACATCAGAATGTCCTGATTTTTTCTGGGTGAGTAGATGGGGTGTCCTTCTATCACCCTGCAGTGAGATGAGTCTTGCATCAGGGAGAGATTTCGTTTTATTCTTATCTAAACACAGGGCTGATAGCTCATATATGGGATTTCAAAGGTCTTTTATTTTGAAACTCCACATCAGAATGTCCTGATTTTTTCTGGGTGAGTAGATGGGGTGTCCTTCTATCACCCTGCAGTGAGATGAGTCTTGCATCAGGGAGAGATTTCGTTTTATTCTTATCTAAACACAGGGCTGATAGCTCATATATGGGATTTCAAAGGTCTTTTATTTTGAAACTCCACATCAGAATGTCCTGATTTCTTCTGGGTGAGTAGATGGGGTGTCCTTCTATCACCCTGCAGTGAGATGAGTCTTGCATCAGGGAGAGATTTCGTTTTATTCTTATCTAAACACAGGGCTGATAGCTCATATATGAGATTTCAATATGAGATTTCAAAGGACTTTTATTTTGAAACTCCTTACATTTTACATTTACTCGTGGTAGTTATACGTAGTTTGTTTTAAATAATTATTGATCACATTATATAGTAGATATTTCTTAATTTAATATGTTTGGTTTGTTTTTATAGGTGCTTTTGTTATTGACCGAGTAAGCGCTGGGATTTTACCGTAATGCTTCTAATATTCGCGCACCCCAATATCACGTGCGGGCTGGCTTGACTGTGTTTTCCCAAGTGGAGGCTGGCTTGACCGCAGTGTTGTGGTCTACCCATGGCACGAGCACATGGCTTGCTGATGTCACTTCCTGTGTGTCGTCTGACTTACAGTTTGTTCACTTCCTGTGCCAATCTAAAAAGGTTTGGGTAACAGCGTTGAACGCATGTTGAGGGACACACCTTTTGTGCTAAATTACTGTTATCTAAAATATGTTTATGATTTAACAAATTGATTTTACCATTACAAGAGACGTATATCAATAGAATAATACCAAAAAAAGTAAAATTTTAAATGTTATATTTGACGCCAGTTGGTCACCAAGAAGCGGGGACGAGAGAGAAATGCCATTTTAGGGGATGTTCGAGAGCTATTCGATGATTTAAATAATATTTTGAAACCACTTTTTCTACAACTTTATATACATTTTGTCTCAAGACAAGTATGTTCAACACAACAAGTGCATGTTTTAGCTTTTTGGGCATGGAGTAATAGATTTTTTATATGGGGGACATGAATTCTGGAACGACCCGCCCTGCAAAGCATTCCTCCCCTGTTCATTAATGTATGCATGTGTGCTGTGTTCTACATGGTCTTGATTGTAATCATTGATACTGTTTTCCTGCATACTGTACCTCTATTGTGAAACAAATGTTGGGTCGAAGGAGTCTTGCAGTTTAAATACAGACCAAATGAATAAGTGATGAGGTTCGACTGTACCGCTAAACCGAGACCTGTGACATTTCTTGCCCCGTTGCTCCTGGTTCTGCTGGTGCGTCACCCAGGAGGATGTTTTCGACATCACAGCGGTGGATTTGGGGGTCCTGAAGAAGCTGAGGATCCGACACGACAACAGTGAAGCAAGCGCCGGATGGTTCCTGGACAGAGTGGAGATTGTAGACAACAAGGATGACACCACGTGAGTTAGAAAGCGAGATGTAGCACTTCTAATCAGACGTGTAACTGCTTTTTCACACAAACCCCTTGAATAATTAGTCAGAATCAGAAAACCTTCGTTCGTCCCACAGAGGAGACATTTACATTTGTTACAGCGGAAAAGAGAAAAGACAGCTTAATATTAACTAAGAAGCATGCACAAAATACTAAAGGTAAAAAAGTTACACAAAATACACATCCTGTAACAGTTCTGAAGATTTAGCAGCCAGGTATATATGGTCATGAAGGATGGGTCATGACCGAAAGAACGAGGTCGCGGATACAAGCGGTCGAGATGGGTTTCCTCCGCAGGGTGGCTGGCGTCTCCCTTAGGGATAAGGTGAGAAGTTCGGTCATCAGGGAGGGACTCGGAGTTGAGCCGCTCCTCCTTCGCGTCGAAAGGAGCCAGTTGAGGTGGTTCGGGCACCTAGTCAGGCACGTCCAGCTGGGAGGAGACCGAGGGGTAGACCTAGGACCAGGTGGAGGGATTATATCTCTTCGCTGGCCTGGGAGCGCCTTGGGACCCCCCAGTCAGAGCAGGTTGATGAGGGGAAAGGGACGTTTGGGGCTCTCTGCTGGAACTGATACCCCGAGACCCGACCACGGAGAAGTGGAGAAGATGGATGGATGGTATATATTGCACAGTTATTAACGGCATATATATATATTGCACATAGTTGGTGGTTAACAACAAGGAGTGTTATAAGTTATTATTAGTCTGTGTGTGTGTGTGTGTGTGTGTGTGTGTGTGTGCGTGTGTGTGTGTGTGTGTGTGGACTAGCATTACTATACTTGCGGGGACCTACATCTGTTTACATAGTCACGTGTGGGGACTCGCCTCCCTTATGGGGACAAATTGGAGGTCCCCATAAGGGGGATCATTAATTTTAGGGTGAAGACTTGGTTAGGTTAAGGGTTAGGGTTAGGCATGTGTTGGTTAAGGTTAAGGTTAGGATAAGTCTCCAGGAAATGCATGTAAGTCAATGGAATGTCCCCTGAAGTGATGTATACATGAATGTGTGTGTGTGTGTGTCTACTAGGGGCCGTGGTGATTATATAGTAACCAATTAATTACAAAAAAACTAGTTTATCAATAATGTTTTTCATAGATAAGAACTTATTTACACCGTTCTGAGTCTTTATAGACACCAAGTCATTGATAAAGGTGGCACAGAACATACAACAGGAAGAACCGTTGCTCATAACGTGTCTGTAGAGCTCCACCGTGTGGCGGGAAACTGTAAGTATTCTGTTCAAGAGGCAGCCCGTCTAAAAAAGTCAGTCGACTTTATTGTCAATCTTTCAGTTTGTGTACAGAGAGAGAGATCGAAATACCGTTTCCCACAATCCCAAATAGAAAAACAAATGTATATAAAATGTGTATATACCTATATACACAATCAACAGACACATTTATACATATGCACACAATAAGACGTACATAAAAGCACAACAATCAATATATGCAAAATAACAGTCACTTCAATGTCTTTGAGAAATGTACATTAGTGTAAGACTGTCCATAGCAGCGTCCGTTGATATTTGGGATAGATCTAGAACAGGGCTTCCCAACCTTTTTCCCAAGAGCCCCCCCACATGACAAACTGGATGAATGTGAAGTGTTTTGTTAAAGGAGGATGAAAGCGTAATTAACGGTACGTCCACACAGCAGCTTTAAACAAATCTTCCAACGCTTCTCTGCCCGTTGACTTTGAATGGGGATGACGTCACTTTGCGTCGCTTTTCGCCGAACTGCATTGTGGGGAATTGAAGCGAAGATTTCCAGGATGTCCAGGATTCAAAAGTTGAGCAATGTTCAACTTTTGAAGCTGAGCTGGAAGCGCCAGCCAATCAAACACGTTTATGCAAATCTGACAGTAGAAGCGCTAGCCAATCAAACCGCGTGTAAGGAGGAAGAACCAGACCGCAGTTCATTTCCTCATATTCCAAACGAGAAGTTACGGTAGCAAATCACCCGGTTCTTTACGACCAGAACTATTACCGGATACAAACCGGAGGAACCAGGCATGGAGGGAGGAGGCAGAGGCAGTGGGGGAAACTGGTAGGTTTTCGCCTGTTAGGGGAGTTTATATATATATATATATTGCTCGCATAAAATCCCCGGGGTTTTTTGCTTTGTATGTCGGGGGCGGGAGATTCACGTGATTGGTTGTTGGTCGCGTTGCTCGCAAAAAATCCCCAAGCTGTCAGACACGCCCAGCTCCAAGATGTTCAAGATTTTTGAAAAGCTGCTGTGTGGACGTACCGTAAGGAGCACTGTTGGAGTGAATTTGATGGTTATTGGACTCAGGATTAATTCATTTGGATTCCCGCTGTATGAAGAAATGAAAGGACGGCGCAAGTGGAAACAATTCACAAAGGGATTAAACTGTTTAAAACACGCTCAAAGTAAGCCGGATTTTGCCGATGTGTTTATGTGGATTCAAAAGTCGTAAATAATCAAAATGGAGGAGACCGATCTGATCGGAGCAACTGACAAATAATCCAACTGAAACCGGCATGGACAATGACTATGTTTTAAAATGCGCTTATCCAGAAAAGTCCGGTTTGGACACTTTACGGGCAGAAGAAACATTTCTATTAAAGAAAGAATTATACATTTCTGTCTTTTTTATGCCTTTAATACTAACTTTTGAATTTTTATTCAAATTAATAGATCAATTATTTTTTATATTTTATTGTAATGTAGAGACAAGGCTTTTAGTGACAATCATGTATTGCGTTACAATTATAAGTAAAAAAAAAAAGTCTAAATGTGATATTTGGCCTCAAATCATCTGAGGCCTGGCGCCCCCCCCTGCGCCCCCCCTGCACCCCCCCTGCGCCCCCCAGGTTGGGAACCACTGATCTAGCAGGTATTTTCCTGGGACAGAGGAACATTTGACGGACTGAAACAGATGCTATCGTCTTGGTGCTTTGCAGGCTGCACAGAATATATTATAGGCAGTATATTATATGTTGTGTTTCAGGTACTTCTTCCCCTGTAAGCGCTGGCTGGCTATCGATGAAGATGACGGGCAGCTTGCCAGAGAACTGGTTCCTGTGGACGAGGCCTTCATGAGGAAAGGAGATGACGATGACGATGATGAGGAAGAATCTGAAACCACACTCGGTCTGGAGCAGAAAGGTGAGGGAAACATTATAGCCACCCTTAGAGAAATAAAAATGTTTTTTTTTTTAAATAATGAATAATCACAACATTGTCGTCTGTCTGAGAAGAAACATGTTTTTCATACACTGGTCCATTTTGAGAGTTTGGACTACTTTGCTTACATCCAATCCAATCCACTGTATTTATATAGCACAGTTGCTAAGTGCTTCACAATGAACATAACATTATAATAAAATATAATATTACATGAATAGATAAAAGGCACACACAAGAATAAATACAAGGCACATAAAGGCTATGGACAGACAGTAAGGGCATACACATAGGTATGACACAGCTCAGCTCAGACTGGTAAGCGAGGGAAAAGAGGTGGGTCTTTAGGCGGGACTTAAAAGCTTCAAGAGTGGGCGACAATTTAACACGAGGGGGCAGGTCGTTCCAGAGCCTGGGGGCGACCGATGAGAACGCTCGGTCTCCCCTGGTCCTTTTCTTTGTTCTTGGACAAGCTGATCAGCCGACCTCAAAGCCCTTGAGGGGGTGTACACCTGTAGGAGGTCGGAGATGTACTGAGGGAGGGGCCAGCCCATTAAGAGATTTAAAAACAAACTCTAAAATGGACAGGAAGCCAGTGGAGCGAAGCCAGAACTGGTGTGATGTGGTCAAACCTGCGGGTTCCTGTACGCAGCCGCGCCGCAGCGTTTTGTACCAGCCGCAGGCGGGCCAGCAAAGTCTTATTTAGGCCGGCATAAAGTGCACTGCAGTAATCTAAACGAGTTGAAACAAAGGCATGAATTACACGCTCAAAGTTTAAAAAGGATCCGTGTTCTTTCAGACTCGTGGAAAGAAAACAAAATACACATTTAGGTGTTTTACTTTGTCTATTTGTGTCCTGAATCCACCAAAAGCTATCATGAGAAAATGCTTGATTTTAATATTTAAACATAACATTTCAGACTTGAAATACAAACAATTATTGTGTAATGTAAGTTATCCGATGGAGATTTTAAGGTAATATCTATTATTTGTTGTACTCTATTCACATAAAAACGTATTGTATTTTACCCTACATGTCACTTAGGGCCATTACCGTACTTTCCGGACTATAAAGCGCACCTGCATATGAGCCGCAGCAGCTAAACTGTCCGTCTGTCTTGCTCTCGTTCTGTCTCTCGGTTCCACTTCTACTTTGGCGCTACCTGTCTCACTCTTTTCCGGCCTCCAGCTTTTCCTGCTGGAGCCCGCCGCTTAAAGGTGGCGGGCGCGGACTGGTCCTAGAGCCCGTAGTGTTAAAGGTGGTTAATTTGACCTGTAAAATCCATAGATTTAGGAGGTCCCCTAGTGGCCGTTAGCTGCACAAAAAAATGGGGAAAAAAGTCGCGGCTTATAGTCCGAATGTAAATAACCAAGTGGCTTCATTTAATGGGGATGTCTATTTGTTAAGCATTTTAAACCTGTTCCCCGGTGGCGTCTTCCCTTAATGTATTCCAGTCTCTTGTTTTTACAGCCATGTCAACAACTTACACCATGAGGATAAAAACTGGAGACAAGAAGTACGGAGGGACGGACGCTAATGTCTTCATGATCCTGTACGGCACTAAGGACGACACAGGTAACCAGAGATGGCAACAGTACACACATCCTGTACTCAAGTTGAAGTACAGATACTCGTGTTTAAAGATACTCTGGTGAAAGTAGAAGGACTGACGAAACTTCTTTACTCAAGTCAAAGTAAAGAGGCTTTGAAGTGTACTTCAGTAAAAAGTACCCATAACTAGCAGCTGCTTTAAAGAGTACCTGACCTCCCTTTATATCAATAGAACAATAATGTCATTGTTAGCTAATGAATGTTTCCATGGTGACCAACGGCAACATGACAACGTTTCCATTGGTCCCTCTTCTTTAGAGAAGACCAGGAAGTGATGGATACACGGATCGTGTTCCAACCAATAGGCACGCAGTGACTCTAAAGAATAATGACCACGCACCAACACACATTCAGACTAAAGGAACCAGCTGTTTGGGAAATGAGAGAAGTAGAAAGTACAGGTATTTGAGTTCAACATGTAAGAAGTAGAAAGTACAGGTATTTGAGTTCAACATGTGAGAAGTAGAAAGTACAGGTATTTGAGTTCATCATGTGAGAAGTAGAAAGTACAGGTATTTGAGTTCAACATGTAAGAAGTAGAAAGTACAGGTATTTGAGTTCAACATGTAAGAAGTAGAAAGTACAGGTATTTGAGTTCAACATGTAAGAAGTAGAAAGTACAGGTATTTGAGTTCAACATGTAAGAAGTAGAAAGTACAGGTATTTGGGTTCAACATGTAAGAAGTAGAAAGTACAGGTATTTGAGTTCAACATGTGAGAAGTAGAAAGTACAGGTATTTTAGTTCAACATGTAAGAAGTAGAAAGTACAGGTATTTGTGTTCAACATGTGAGAAGTAGAAAGTACAGGTATTTGAGTTCAACATGTGAGAAGTAGAAAGTACAGGTATTTGAGTTCAACATGTAAGAAGTAGAAAGTACAGGTATTTGGGTTCAACATGTAAGAAGTAGAAAGTACAGGTATTTAAGTACACTGTAGGTGCGCTGCGTTTGGGGGTGCGAGGGGGGGATGTGGGTGCTAGTGGAGCCTCGCAGATGGGGCAGCCCCCTCAGCACCCCCCCACCCTTCCCGCGTCCATTCGCGATGTCTCGCAGCAAGCAGGAAATTACACCAGTAACCCAGCTCACACTGTCCGCTCCTCGAGCCAGTGGGCGAGCCGACCAATCAGAGCACAGTGTACTATTCTAGTCGACCTCAACAATGGAATCATGATCAGTCGAAATGGCCGTGACACGGGACCTTTAAGTAGAGTAACGAAGTATTTGTACTCCACTACTTCCACCTCTGGAGGTAACACCTCCCACTACAACACTTAGTTTATATCTGTGTGTTCATATTGAAATGATTTAGTAACTGATGTTCTCTACAGGGATAATTAACCTGAAGGCTTCAAAGACTCATAAGAATAAGTTTGAGCGAGCGATGATTGATGAGTTCATCGTGGAGGCCGTGGACATCGGACCGCTGAAGAAGCTGGGCGTCGGACACGATAACCGGGGTACGGAAACATCAGTCCACATGTTTTTTTTATTAATTAAGATTTGTTTTCAATGTTTGACTGAATTTACTTTAAAAGTGGTCTTAACACATGAATACTACTGTGTAATATATTGTTAAATCTATATTTAAGAAGTACAATATAAGAAAAGCACAAGTTTCATTTCATACTTTTTGAATTTGCTGAGGGCCGATTCAAAATGTAGTAGTTTGGCCCCCTGATCGGATATAGAAGAGCCCCAATTATTTAGCGTTGCGTGTGTTTTCCAGGCGGAGGGTCGGCAGGCTGGTTTCTGGACTGGGTGGAGATCGACGCTCCGTCTCTCGGACAGAAACTTCGCTTTCCGTGCGGTCGCTGGTTGGATAAAGGAGAGGACGACGGGGCCATCATCAGAGATCTGTTCCCCAACGCTCTGCAGACGGAGCTCTACACTCCGTGTAAATACAGCCTGCAACACTGGTTCCTAACGCTAAAACCTCAGAGGGGGTTATGAGGCTTTCCTTATATTAAAGTCCCCTATTAGACTGTTTTTCATCAATATATCCAGGGCTGCACATAACTGGTGCGGAGGTGCGCATGCGCATTTTTGACCGTTGGTGCTCATCCTAATTTTCGGCCTTGATGTAACAATATTCATAATTAAGTAAATGTAACACCATTCTGGCGCCTGCAGCTCACAGCCAAAATGCGAGGGAGTGAGGGAGTGAGCGAGGGAGGGCGCACCGCCCGCTGTTGTTATTAGAATCTGGTGCTAGCTGCTTTAAGAAGATGTTTCTACAATGATGTGGAGGGAGAGTCCTCTCCACTCAAACTGAGAGGCTGATACTACAGCTCAGTGAGGTGAAGGACTTTGAGTGTTTAGATAGTTCACTTTAGTCTAAGTTCAAACTGTTTGGTCACAATTTATGTAAACACATATTTCCAAGGCACTCCTTTATAATTATTGGGATAAACAAGTTTGAAATCATTCCAACATACTATAGGACAGTAACCAAAAATATCCTTTAAAACTGGAGAGATAAAAAAAAATGCATAAATAAATAAATGTTAAAGGTGGGGTAGGTAAGTTTCAGAAACCGGCTCGAGATACACTTTTTGTTATATTCCATGGAATGCTCTGAACATCCCGATAGCAATGAATATCTGAAGTGCTTTGACAACAAATCCATAACAAAAAGTCATCTGTGGAAGCCGTAATACTGTAAAAAGTACTTGTAGAAGAGACATGAAGAAGAGGGGACACATGTTGATGTAGAAGAGACATGAAGAAGAGGGGACACATGTTGATGTAGAAGAGACATGAAGAAGAGGGGACACATGTTGATGTAGAAGAGACATGAAGAAGAGGGGACACATGTTGATGTAGAAGAGACATGGCGAAGAGGGGACACATGTTGATGTAGAAGAGACATGAAGAAGAGGGGACACATGTTGATGTAGAGGAGACATGAGGAAGAGGGGACACATGTTGATGTAGAGGAGACATGGAGAAGAGGGGACACGTGTTGATGTAAAAGAGACATGAAGAAGAGGGGACACATGTTGATGTAGAAGAGACATGGAGAAGAGGGGACACATGTTGATGTAGAAGAGACATGAAGAAGTGGATTTTGCACACTAGGTGACCTTTAAAACTAATATACCGATGGCTTCTATCTCAAGATGTCATTCTTTGCTCGTAGGAAAAACCAATTGAAATAATAATTAATTAAAGTTTAGATTATTCTAGGATTAACTTGAGGAACACCTGAAAACAAGCTTGAATAAAAGAGCCTTCCCTCGCTGTCCTGCAATATAAAACAAAACAATGCTAAAGGGACAATGGCTGAGCCTCGGGGAGAAGAGAAATAGTAACACAAAAAAACAGCTTGTTGTTAAAAATGTAAACAATAAATTACAATATAGGCAGCAGATCAAAGTTCCTAAAAGTAAGATAATGCATCTCTGCTTCTTCACGGGAAATAATTTACTTTAAATGAATTGAGTCTGCTTGTTTCCCACAAAGTTCCTGCAGTTATTACGTTCACTAGCTTTAAGAATTGTAGTTTATAAGTGGCTATTTACTGGCTGTGATACGCATTGAATATATTAGGAATTATCTATTGAATAAATCACGTATTCAGGGTTTTCTCAACGACAGAGAACGAGCCCCTCAAACTAACAGGTTCTGGTCTCCATCACACGTTGCAACAGAAAGATAAGTACCGTACTTTTCGGACTATAAAGCGCACCGGCATATGAGCCGCAGCAGCTAAACTGTCCGTCTGTCTCGCTCTCGTTCTGTCTCGCGGTTCCACTTTTACTTTGGCGCGCTACCTGTCTCACTCTTTTCCGGCCTCCAGCTTTTCCTGCCGGTCCTAGAGCCCGTAGAGTTAAAGGTGGTTAATTTTACCTGTAACATCCATAGATGTAGGAGGTCCCCTAGTGGCCGCTAGCTGTACAAAAAAAATGGGGAAAAAAGTCGCGGTTTATAGTCCGAAAAGTACGGTACTTGTGATTGGATGCACCTAACTGCTTGTGTTTTTCTTTACTTCCAGTTGTTCCTTATGAGATTAAGACCTTCACGAGTGACGTGTTTGCGGCCGGTACGGATGCAGACGTGTTCATCGTTCTGTACGGGCGAGACGCAGTGTGCACGCAGCAGGAATCTCTGTGTGTCAACAAGAGGGAGAGGATCTTATACTTTGAGAGAGGAGCGGAGGACATGTTCATTGTTGAGGTACGAGGACACACTCAGAAATAAAAGAATAAGTAAAACCGTTCAATCAGCAGAGGTGGGAAGTAGTGGAGTACAAATACTTCGTTACTGAACTTAAGTACATTTGTTTGGTATCAGTACTTTACTCCACCACTTTTTACTTTGACTTCTTACATGTTGAACACAAATAGGCCTACATGTACTTTCTACTTCTTACATGTTGAACACAAATACCTGTACTTTCTACTTCTCTCATGTTGAACCCAAATACCTGTACTTTCTACTTCTCTCATGTTGAACCCAAATACCTGTACTTTCTACTTCTCTCATGTTGAACCCAAATACCTGTACTTTCTACTTCTCTCATGTTGAACCCAAATACCTGTACTTTCTACTTCTCTCATGTTGAACCCAAATACCTGTACTTTCTACTTCTCACATGTTGAACTCAAATACCTGTACTTTCTACTTCTCTCATGTTGAACCCAAATACCTGTACTTTCTACTTCTTACATGTTGAACTCAAATACCTGTACTTTCTACTTCTCTCATGTTGAACCCAAATACCTGTACTTTCTACTTCTTACATGTTGAACCCAAATACCTGTACTTTCTACTTCTCACATGTTGAACTCAAATACCTGTACTTTCTACTTCTCTCATGTTGAACTCAAATACCTGTACTTTCTACTTCTTACATGTTGAACCCAAATACCTGTACTTTCTACTTCTTACATGTTGAACACAAATACCTGTACTTTCTACTTCTCTCATGTTGAACCCAAATACCTGTACTTTCTACTTCTCACATGTTGAACTCAAATACCTGTACTTTCTACTTCTCTCATGTTGAACTCAAATACCTGTACTTTCTACTTCTCTCATGTTGAACTCAAATACCTGTACTTTCTACTTCTCACATGTTGAACTCAAATACCTGTACTTTCTACTTCTTACATGTTGAACACAAATACCTGTACTTTCTACTTCTCTCATGTTGAACTCAAATACCTGTACTTTCTACTTCTCACATGTTGAACTCAAATACTTGTACTTTCTACTTCTCTCATTTTCCAAACGGCTGGTTCCTTTAGTTTGAATGTGTGTTTGGTGGCGTGATTACCAGAGTATTTTTAAACACGAGTATCTGTACTTCTACTTGAGGAAAGGATGTGTGTACTGTTGCCATCTCTGGTGATCAGGGCAGTTTTAGTGAATAATGTATTTAATACAGCGTTGATTTAGGGATGTTTTCTGCTTTCTCTGCAGCTGGAAGATGTTGGAGATGTTATTGAAAAGATCAGAATCGGACACGATAACCGGGGGGTGAACCCGGGCTGGCATCTGGACCGAGTGGAGATCAGACGTCTGCTCAGGAAGGGGAAGGTAACTGAACGCTCTGAATGTTTTTCATCGTTGTAAAACCCTTTGAATGGCCTTGTGTTGAAAGGTGCTATATAAATAAAGTGCCTCGCCTTGCCTAAGTAGCAGTAATGCAAAAATAAAAAGTGAAAAGACCGGCATTTAAAACGTCTCTTCAGTTGAGTTATGTATTGTTTTGTATGAAAATCTCTGTTAAGAACTAGTAAATAAAGCTGCCAAATACATGAACTGATGGTGAGTAAAAAGTAAAATTATATCATACTATTAATAACAATAATACAAATAATAAATATTTGATAAATCATTCTCCTGTTTTTGTACAACGATCATAATAACGTATATTACATTATTGTATTTTATTATTGATATATTAATGAACTGATATTACATCTCTTTGATATTGCAGCTGGCTTAGTTAAATGTCACTATGAATAAAGAATTTAGATTATTATAGGCAGGCAGGCAGCGCTAAATGCAAATACACATGCATCAACATATATCTGGTTTTGATTTTAGTATTTTAAGTTTAATGGTTTATAAACATCTCACATATATAATAATATCTATTGTGGATGATTTTAATTTGCCGACTTGTCACTACTCACATCTACTGGAGACACAATCACTATGTTTGGTCAGCAGGTGGAGACGTTCTCTTCCCAGATACATGAGAACACTCCAGCACTGTGATTTCATTTCTTCTTCTTCTTCTTCTTCTTCTTCTTCTTCTTCTTCTTCTTCTTCTTCTTCTTCTTCTTTAAACCACGAAACACACAGAGAGATGGCAAAAGTACACACATCCTTTACTCAAGAAGTAGAAGTATGGATACTCGTGTTTAAAAAAAACTCTGGTGAAAGTAGAAGTGCTGACTAAACTTCTTTCCTCAAGTCAAAGTAAAGAGGCTTTGAAGTGTACTTCAGTAAAAGTACCCATAGCTAGCAGCTGTTTTTAAAGAGTACCTGACCTCCCTTTATATCAATAGAACAATAATGTCATTGTTAGCTAATGAATGTTTCCATGGTGACCAACGGCAACATGACAACGTTTCCATTGGTCCCTCTTCTTTAGAGAAGACCAGGAAGTGATGGATACACGGATCGTGTTCCAACCAATAGGCACGCAGTGACTCTGAAGAATAATGACCACGCACCAACACACATTCAGACTAAAGGAACCAGCTGTTTGGAGAATGAGAGAAGTAGAAAGTACAGGTATTTGAGTTTCACATGTGAGAAGTAGAAAGTACAGGTATTTGAGTTCAACATGTGAGAAGTAGAAAGTACAGGTATTTGAGTTCAACATGTAAGAAGTAGAAAGTACAGGTATTTGAGTTCAACATGTAAGAAGTAGAAAGTTCAGGTATTTGAGTTCAACATGTGAGAAGTAGAAAGTACAGGTATTTGAGTTCAACATGTGAGAAGTAGAAAGTACAGGTATTTGAGTTCAACATGTAAGAAGTAGAAAGTACAGGTATTTGAGTTCAACATGTAAGAAGTAGAAAGTTCAGGTATTTGAGTTCAACATGAGAGAAGTAGAAAGTAAAGGTATTTGGGTTCAACATGTGAGAAGTAGAAAGTACAGGTATTTGAGTTCAACATGAGAGAAGTAGAAAGTACAGGTATTTGAGTTCAACATGTGAGAAGTAGAAAGTAAAGGTATTTGGGTTCAACATGAGAGAAGTAGAAAGTACAGGTATTTGAGTTCAACATGTGAGAAGTAGAAAGTACAGGTATTTGAGTTCAACATGTAAGAAGTAGAAAGTACAGGTATTTGAGTTCAACATGTAAGAAGTAGAAAGTACAGGTATTTGAGTTCAACATGTGAGAAGTAGAAAGTACAGGTATTTGAGTTCAACATGTAAGAAGTAGAAAGTACAGGTATTTGAGTTCAACATGTAAGAAGTAGAAAGTTCAGGTATTTGAGTTCAACATGAGAGAAGTAGAAAGTAAAGGTATTTGGGTTCAACATGTGAGAAGTAGAAAGTACAGGTATTTGAGTTCAACATGTGAGAAGTAGAAAGTAAAGGTATTTGGGTTCAACATGAGAGAAGTAGAAAGTACAGGTATTTGAGTTCAACATGTGAGAAGTAGAAAGTACAGGTATTTGTGTTCAACATGTGAGAAGTAGAAAGTACAGGTATTTGAGTTCAACATGTAAGAAGTAGAAAGTACAGGTATTTGAGTTCAACATGTGAGAAGTAGAAAGTACAGGTATTTGAGTTCAACATGTAAGAAGTAGAAAGTACAGGTATTTGACTTCAACATGTAAGAAGTAGAAAGTACAGGTATTTGAGTTCAACATGAGAGAAGTAGAAAGTACAGGTATTTGAGTTCAACATGTAAGAAGTAGAAAGTACAGGTATTTGAGTTCAACATGTAAGAAGTAGAAAGTACAGGTATTTGTGTTCAACATGTAAGAAGTAGAAAGTTCAGGTATTTGTGTTCAACATGTGAGAAGTAGAAAGTACAGGTATTTGAGTTCAACATGTAAGAAGCAGAAAGTACAGGTATTGAGTTCAACATGTAAGAAGTATAAAGTACAGGTATTTGAGTTCAACATGTAAGAAGTAGAAAGTACAGGTATTTGGGTTCAACATGTGAGAAGTAGAAAGTACAGGTATTTGGGTTCAACATGTAAGAAGTAGAAAGTACAGGTATTTGGTTCAACATGTAAGAAGTAGAAAGTACAAGTATTTGTGTTCAACATGTAAGAAGTAGAAAGTACAGGTATTTGAGTTCAACATGTAAGAAGTAGAAAGTACAGGTATTTGAGTTCAACATGTAAGAAGTAGAAAGTACAGGTATTTGGGTTCAACATGTAAGAAGTAGAAAGTACAGGTATTTGTGTTCAACATGAGAGAAGTAGAAAGTACAGGTATTTGTGTTCAACATGAGAGAAGTAGAAAGTACAGGTATTTGTGTTCAACATGAGAGAAGTAGAAAGTACAGGTATTTGAGTTCAACATGTAAGAAGTAGAAAGTACAGGTATTTGAGTTCAACATGTAAGAAGTAGAAAGTACAGGTATTTGTGTTCAACATGTAAGAAGTAGAAAGTACAGGTATTTGAGTTCAACATGTAAGAAGTAGAAAGTACAGGTATTTGAGTTCAATATGTGAGAAGTAGAAAGTACAGGTATTTGAGTTCAACATGTAAGAAGTAGAAAGTACAGGTATTTGGGTTCAACATGTTAGAAGTAGAAAGTACAGGTATTTGAGTTCAACATGTAAGAGTAGAAAGTACAGGTATTTGTGTTCAACATGTAAGAAGTAGAAAGTAAATGTCGTCACAAAAATAAGTAGTGGAGTAAAGTACTGATACCAGAAAAATGTACTTAAGTACAGTAACGAAGTATTTGTACTCCACTATTTCCCACCTCTGCAAACTCACAACTGAAATAATAATAAATATGTTTCACTCTCTCTCTCTCTCTCTGTCTCTGTCCTCTGTCTCTGTCTCTCTCTCTCTCTCTCTCTCTCCTCTCTCTCCTCTCTCTCTCTCTCTCTCTCTCTCTCTCTCTCTCTCTCTGTCTCTGTCTCTGTCTCTGTCTCTGTCTCTGTCTCTGTCTCTCTCTCTATCTCTCTTCTCTCTCTCTGTCTCTCTCTCTCCTCATCTCTCTCTCTCTCTCTCTCTCTCTCTCTCTCTCTCTCTCCAGGGTTCAGAGACGGTCATCTTCCCATGTGAGCTCTGGCTCGCCAAATCTGAGGATGATGGAGAGACGGTGCGAGAGCTGGTGCCGTCGGACATCATCACGGAGAAACTTTCACGGGACGGGAACCTGAAAGTCACCGAAGTGGAGGTGGAAGACGCCCTGGAGAGTATGTGAAAACACACAGGGACACATATTCATTTAACTGCATCTTCACAAAGAAATATGAATCAGAATACCTTTATTCGTCCCACAGAGGAGACATTTACATTGTTACAGCGGAAAAAGAGCCAAAGACAGCTTAATGTTACCTAAGAAGACATGTAACAGTGAATACAGCGTTAGGTTGAAGTGTCCTCCCCAAGGACACAAAGTTATGGGTACTTTTTACTGAAGTACATTTCAAAGCTCATACTTCTTTACTTTGACTTGAGTAAAGAAGTTTAGTCAGTACTTCTACTTTCACCAGAGTATTTAAACACGAGTATCTGTACTTCTACTTGAGTAAAGGATGTGTGTACTTTTCCCAGCCCACACATACAAAGTGTCGGTGACGACGGGCGATGTTTACGGCGGAGGAACGGACGCCAACGTCTTCCTCACGATTTACGGAGACCTCGGAGACACCGGGAGAGAAAACTCAGGAAGTCGGAGACAAACGGCAACAAGTTTGAACGAGGATCTGTAAGAAAGCATTTGTTTACTATTTTTATATTTTTATATTTAATTTCCATTGATACTTTTAATACCATGTACATTCTTACTTTCTTTTACTTTTAAAATCATTTTCCACTATTGCTTTCAATATCTTAGTCAGTATTAAATCATATCTTAGTTTACATATTTAACTTAATGTATCCAACTTTATTTTCAAGAAATGATATGACATACAAAACTAAAGAAAAAGGAAATCAAAATATGATAATTCAGTATATCTTACTTTTAACGTTATTCTTAGTTACTGTATAATTGTTTATAGTTCTTTTTATTAGCTATTGTATTAGTTGTTATGCACTTTATATGTATTTATCTCCCGTTGTCTTCGTTCCCCCCCTTACTTTGGTGTTCGTGTGCAAATCTGACCGGTCCTGTTTTAACTGCTATTACATTAACACAAAAAACATTTATCATCACCACATTTCATTTAACAGCCTTTCAAACTGTACATGTTGTATCAGAGTACTGGTACACATGAAGAACTGCAGTACATATACAAAGAACGGACACTGAACATGTATTGGTGTGCCAGGTGTGACCCATGTGGGGGAGGGGCACAAAAGAGCGGGAAATGTATCATTGTTCTGTGTGTGTGTGTGTGTGTGTGTGTGTGTGTGTGTGTGTGTGTGTGTGTGTGTGTGTGTGTGTGTGTGTGTGTGTGTGTGTGTGTGTGTGTGTGTGTGTGTGTGTGTGTGTGTGTGTGTGTGTGTGTGTGTGTGTGTGTGTGTGTGTGTGTGTGTGTGTGTGTGTGTGTGTGTGTGTGTGTGTGTGTGTGTGTGTGTGTGTGTGTGTGTGTGTGTGTGTGTGTGTGTGTGTGTGTGTGTGTGTGTTTTATTATCTGATCCGGATGGTTACTGTGGAGGAAACTTCTGTGTAGCAATGCAGTGGGAGTCACCGACTCACGAAGGAGACACGGGACGAGCAGGAGTTCTGATGTCAAACACTGATCTTTAATACAAGCATCGGCCGGAGAAATTCACATCACAAGTCACACAGTCAAAGGCTCTGACTGCTCGGTGGTTTGCCACGTCAAATCTGATCAGCCTCGCATCCTGGCAGACCTTTTAACCAGCTTACAGAGAGTCAACCCACATATTGGGGAAGGCATCTGTGAACACCTGGAGGCACTGAATAACTTTATCTGACTTTATGGCTCTTGTGACCGAGAGTTGACCGGTCACAAAACTCATGTCAGCCACAGCTGACCGTTCCCACTCCCTAAGACAGATAACAGACTTCGGCTTCGTCGTCAAACGTCAACCGGCCGAAAGGTCAAATATCTTAGGAGCAAGGAGAATTATTCTTTGACACTTAGGAGTAAAGACAAAATTAATCCCTAACAGTTACTAATTCCTTTTCTTTATGACCGGGAACACCATGGGTTACAAAGTTGACTAAATAATCTACTATCTACTGTGAAGGATATCTTAAAGCCTTAAAGGTGGGGTAGGTAAGTTTGAGAAAATCTGCCACTTCCTCACAGAGCCCCTCCCCCAACACACACGAACGCGCACATGACCAATGAGGGCACGAGATCAGTTTGTGCCCCGATGGAAGGCTGACAGGCAGGTAGGCCATCCAATCCGATTGGTTGTACTTTTTACAGTATTACGGCTTCTACAGATGACATTTTTTTTTATGGATTTTTGTCAAAGCACTTTAAAGGTGGGGTATGTAAGTTTCAGGAACCGGCTCGAGATACACTTGTTGTTATATTCCATGGAATGCTCTTAACATCCCGATAGCAATGAATATCTGATGTGCTTTGACAAAAATTCCATAAAAAAAATTCATCTGGAGAAGCCGTAATACTGTAACAAGTACAACCAATCCGTTTAGCCGGGCCGGATTGGACGGCCTACCTGCCTGTCAGCCTTACATCGGGGCACAAATTTATCTCTGCCCTCATTGGTCATGTGCGCGTTCGTGTGTGTTGGGGGAGGGGCTCTGTGAGGAAGTGGCAGATTTTCTCCGGTTGTGTATTTTCAAATTCTAGCGATCTCGAGCCGGTTTCTCAAACTTACCTACCCCACCTTTAATGCAATCGAATGTAAAACAAAAAAGTTATGATTGATGAAACTAGTACATCGGTCAGATTTGACGGGTTGTCCTTATATTTATTTCCTTATCTGTTTTTTTCATTCTTAGGTTGTTATCATTTAATTACCTGTTTTACTAAATGTATCTGACTTGTATTGTTAGTCTATTAGTCACTGGGTATACTAATACTTCTTATATACTCAACATTTTGGACTCTCTTTTCCATTTGATTATTTTTACGTTAATATAATGTTTATTTTTTTCTCACATCACAACAACAGCTGTGCACGTACATAACAACCCAAACTAAATAAACGATGCAATACAGCTATAGATACAAATACAGAGATAATATAACATTAAAATGCCGTCGAGTCACTTTCTCATTCAGTTCCTCTCAATCCGTCAGAATTCCTTGTCGCTGGTTTGAATCTTAAACATTGACAATTTCTCCCATTTCTTTTCATGTTATGTCATTTCTCCCATTATATGAATTTCTTCCACGGTCTTACTTTAATATAATGCTGATATAATTCCACCATGTTTAATCTCCACAGGTGGATAAGTTCACCATCGAGGCGGTGGACCTCGGGCAGGTGTTCAGGATACAGGTCCGTCACGACAACAGCCTGATGAGCGCGGACTGGTACCTGGACCAGGTGGAGGTGTTTGACGAAGACACAGAGGAGGTGTTTCTGTTCCTGTGCGAACGCTGGCTGTCCAGGAAGAGAGAGGACAGACGCATCCAGAGGGTCTTCTATGTCAAGGTAGGAAAGGCCATGTGGTTTAAAGTCAGGTGTACTCATGGGACATATTAAAAAGTATTATTGAACTAGACGAGTACTTACTCAACATGGCGCCATCCCAACATTTAGAAGATATTTAAAAGTCCCCTATCATACTGTTCTTCATCAATATGTCACAGGTCTTAGATATATACAGAGTCTGTCTCTGATTGGCTGAAACACCAAACAGATCATTGCAGCATTACCCATAATCCCCTCTGTTTCAGCCCTGTTTCCAAAGTGCTGATTCTCTGTCTGTTACTTTAGATGAAAGTAAGCAGCCCCTCCCCACGCCCCTCTGAGAGACATTTGGTTACAAAGAACTCAATGGAGCTCTAGAGGAGATTCAGGTGATAAGGGGGGGTTACCTTGTTGCTGATTGGCTAATGGCTACACAAGACAACACATCGTTATGACATCACAAAGTGGCCAAAATCTGATCAGCTCATTTTCAGACAGGTTTTTATAGAAATGGATCAAAAGGAGAGAAAATCTTTGTTCCTGAAACTTTCAGAGTCTCTTTCCACAGAGGGGACACATGTTGATGTAGAAGAGACATGGGGAAGAGGGGACACATGTTGATGTAGAAGAGACATGAAGAAGAGGGGACACATGCTGATGTAGAAGAGACATGAAGAAGAGGGGACACATGTTGATGTAGAAGAGACATGAAGAAGAGGGGACACATGTTGATGTAGAAGAGACATGAAGAAGAGGGGACACATGTTGATGTAGAAGAGACATGAAGAAGAGGGGACACATGTTGATGTAGAAGAGACATGAAGAAGAGGGGACACATGTTGATGTAGAAGAGACATGAAGAAGAGGGGACACATGTTGATGTAGAAGAGACATGGAGAAGAGGGGACACATGTTGATGTAGAAGAGACATGGAGAAGAGGGGACACATGTTGATGTAGAAGAGACATGAAGAAGAGGGGACCACATGTTGATGTAGAGGAGACATGAAGAAGAGGGGACACATGTTGATGTAGAAGAGACGTGAAGAAGAGGGGACACATGTTGATGTAGAAGAGACGTGAAGAAGAGGGGACACATGTTGATGTAGAAGAGACATGAAGAAGAGGGGACACATGTTGATGTAGAAGAGACATGAAGAAGAGGGGACACATGTTGATGTAGAGGAGACATGAAGAAGAGGGGACACATGTTGATGTAGAAGAGACATGAAGAAGAGAGGACACATGTTGATGTAGAAGAGACATGAGGAAGAGGGGACACATGTTGATGTAGAAGAGACATGAAGAAGAGGGGACACATGTTGATGTAGAGGAGACATGAAGAAGAGGGGACACATGTTGATGTAGAAGAGACATGAAGAAGAGGGGACACATGTTGATGTAGAAGAGACATGAAGAAGAGGGGACACATGTTAATGTAGAAGAGACATGAAGAAGAGGGGACACATGTTGATGTAGAAGAGACATGGAGAAGAGGGGACACATGTTGATGTAGAAGAGACATGGAGAAGAGGGGACACATGTTGATGTAGAAGAGACATGAAGAAGAGGGGACACATGTTGATGTAGAAGAGAAATGGAGAAGAGGGGACACATGTTGATGTAGAAGAGACATGGAGAAGAGGGGGACACATGTTGAGGTAGAGGAGACATGGAGAAGAGGGGACACATGTTGATGTAGAAGAGACATGCAGAAGAGGGGACACATGTTGATGTAGAAGAGACATGAAGAAGAGGGGACACATGTTGATGTAGAAGAGACATGAAGAAGAGGGGACACATGTTGATGTAGGAGAGACATGAAGAAGAGGGGACACATGTTGATGTAGAAGGGACATGAAGAAGAGGGGACACATGTTGATGTAGAAGAGACATGAAGAAGAGGGGACACATGTTGATGTAGAAGAGACATGAAGAAGAGGGGACACATGTTGATGTAGGAGAGACATGAAGAAGAGGGGACACATGTTGATGTAGAAGAGACATGAGGAGAGGGGACACATGTTATGTAGAAGAGACATGGAGAAGAGGGGACACATGTTGATGTAGAAGAGACATGAAGAAGAGGGGACACATGTTGATGTAGGAGAGACATGAAGAAGAGGGGACACATGTTGATTGTAGAAGAGACATGAGGAAGAGGGGACACATGTTGATGTAGAAGAGGACATGGAGAAGAGGGGACACATGTTGATGTAGAAGAGACATGAAGAAGAGGGGACACATGTTGATGTAGAAGAGACACAAGAAGAGGGGACACATGTTGATGTAGAAGAGACACAAAGAAGAGGGGACACATGTTGATGTAGAAGAGACACGGAGAAGAGGGGACACATGTTGATGTAGAAGAGACACGAAGAAGAGGGGGACACATGTTGATGTAGAAGAGACATGAGGAAGAGGGGACACATGTTGATGTAGAAGAGACATGAAGAAGAGGGGACACATGTTGATGTAGAAGAGACATGGAGAAGAGGGGACACATGTTGATGTAGAAGAGACATGAAGAAGAGGGGACACATGTTGATGTAGAAGAGACATGAAGAAGAGGGGACACATGTTGATGTAGAAGAGACATGGAGAAGAGGGGACACATGTTGATGTAGAAGAGACATGGAGAAGAGGGACACATATTGATGTAGAAGAGACATGAGGAAGAGGGGACACATGTTGATGTAGAAGAGACATGAAGAAGAGGGGACACATGTTGATGTAGAAGAGACATGGAGAAGAGGGGACACATGTTGATGTAGAAGAGACATGGAGAAGAGGGGACACATGTTGATGTAGAAGAGACATGAAGAAGAGGGGACACATGTTGATGTAGAAGAGACATGAAGAAGAGGGGACACATGTTGATGTAGAAGAGACATGGAGAAGAGGGGACACATGTTGATGTAGAAGAGACATGGAGAAGAGGGGACACATATTGATGTAGAAGAGACATGAGGAAGAGGGGACACATGTTGATGTAGAAGAGACATGAAGAAGAGGGGACACATGTTGATGTAGAAGAGACATGGAGAAGAGGGGACACATGTTGATGTAGGAGAGACATGAAGAAGAGGGGACACATGTTGATGTAGGAGAGACATGAAGAAGAGGGGACACATGTTGATGTAGAAGAGACATGGAGAAGAGGGGACACATGTTGATGTAGAAGAGACATGGAGAAGAGGGGACACATATTGATGTAGAAGAGACATGAGGAAGAGGGGACACATGTTGATGTAGAAGAGACATGAAGAAGAGGGGACACATGTTGATGTAGAAGAGACATGGAGAAGAGGGGACACATGTTGATGTAGAAGAGACATGGAGAAGAGGGGACACATGTTGATGTAGAAGAGACATGGAGAAGAGGGGACACATGTTGATGTAGAAGAGACATGGAGAAGAGGGGACACATGTTGATGTAGAAGAGACATGAAGAAGAGGGGACACATGTTGATGTAGAAGAGACATGAAGAAGAGGGGACACATGTTGATGTAGAAGAGACATGGAGAAGAGGGGACACATGTTGATGTAGAAGAGACATGAAGAAGAGGGGACACATGTTGATGTAGGAGAGACATGAAGAAGAGGGGACACATGTGATGTAGAAGAGACATGAAGAAGAGGGGACACATGTTGATGTAGAAGAGACATGAAGAAGAGGGGACACATGTTGATGTAGAAGAGACATGGAGAAGATGCGTGTGGCGTTGTTTCAGGGCTTTGAAGGAGTGAGGGAGAGTCTGAACAGTAAGAAGAAGAACTCGGCTCTGACGGTGAAGGGCGTCGACAGCAACATGAACAAAAAGAGCAAGAAGAAGAAGGAGGAAGAAGCCGAGCTCCCAAGTAAGAAACATATTTAGCACTATTCTCTAGATTACCCCATTCCTCTGCTCACTTTGTCAGTCACCATGCCATTGTTAGTGTTTACGATATTTAGTCAAACCTATCCTGTTTTCTTTGTTTGCTTTAGTTGTCCGGGCATTTTAGTTTTATCTTCGTGAAAGAAAACAGTTTTAGCGAGGTCATATTATTCATTCGAGTCCATCTATGCCGAATTACCTAATTCGGGGGTAGAGATCGCTAGAATTTGAAAATACACAACCGGAGAAAATCTGCCACTTCCTCACAGAGCCCCTCCCCCAACACACACGAACGCGCACATGACCAATGAGGGTACGAGATAAGTGTGTGCCCCGATGGAAGGCTGACAGGCAGGTAGGCCATCCAATCCGTTTAGCGTACTTTTTACAGTATTACGGCTTCTTCAGATGGATTTGTTGTCAAAGCACTTCAGATATTCATTGCTATCGGGATGTTACGAGCATTCCATGGAATATAACAAAAAGTGTATCTCGAGCCGGTTTCTGAAACTTACCTACCCCACCTTTAAGTAATAATAAATAATAATAAAAATACATTAATAATCTCATCTGTGGAAGCCGTGGAGCTGTAAAAAGCACGACCAATCATCTGAGCCGGCCCGGCTAAAGTAACTGGATGGCCTCCCTGCCTGTCAGCCTTCCATCGGGGCACAGACTCATCTCGTGCCCTCATTGGTCATGTGCGCGTTCGTGTGTGTTGGGGGAGGGGCTCTGTGAGGAAGGGGCAGATTTTTTTTGAAAGTCTAGCGCACTCGAGCTGGTTTCTCCATTCTTACCGACCCCACCTTTAAGTTACTCCAAGTCTTTCTGACTGCACAACTGCTGCATTGAACTTTTTTTTAATTGTCAACCAACAAAGACGTTTTTGTTAAAGTTTTTACAGGATTTTTTGATGAAATTAGTGACTTTTTTTTGTCAACTACTTTTTTTGTTTATTTCGTCACAGTTAAATGACGTTGATGCCGTCTTGTTATCATCTCAGAGTCATGGTAAAAAAGGTTGTTGACGAACATATCTCACCTTAGTTTCAATGATAAAATGAACTCAATAACGCACAGATATCTATCAATCTCAATCTTTATTTATTTATATAGCAACCTCAGTTCAGATGTAAGGATACATATTTATTGCAGAGATACACAAATTAATGTAATGGTGATTTTGGCGATAAGGCCCCGTTGTGCAGGAGTATCATTTGGGAGGGGAGAACCGATCCGATGAAACCCCCCGGGGTCTAGACCCTGGTGGTGGTGAATGGATAGCTGGGGTCGGTCTGAAGGGGAGGGGCTTAGCTAGACCCTGGTGGTGGTGAATGGATAGTTGGGGTCGGTCTGAAGGGGAGGGGCTTAGCTAGACCCTGGTGGTGGTGAATGGATAGTTGGGGCCGGTCTGAAGGGGAGGGGCTTAGCTTGACCCTGGTGGTGGTGAATGGATGGTTGGGTCGGTCTGAAGGGGAGGGGCTTAGCTTGACCCTGGTGGTGGTGAATGGATAGTTGGGTCGGTCTGAAGGGGAGGGGCTTAGCTTGACCCTGGTGGTGGTGAATGGATAGTTGGGTCGGGCTGAAGGGGAGGGGCTTAGCTTGACCCTGGTGGTGGTGAATGGATAGTTGGGTCGGTCTGAAGGGGAGGGGCTTAGCTTGACCCTGGTGGTGGTGAGGGAAATAATAAAACAATAATTTAAAAAAAGATAAAAAGCACAATAACCAGAAATATATAGAAATGTCAAAATGTCATGTTCATAGCATGTAAAGGAAACTTTGCTGTTCCAATATCCTATATTCGTTTTGCCATTACTTCACAGGAGGTTGAGTGATCCAGACACATAACAGATGATTTCCGGTCTTTGGTGCAGTTTAGTGTGATGTTTATTTAGAGTTCACATACCAAGGTTGAATGAATCGGTGAATGGCTGTTGTATCTGTGCCAACAACACCCATTGTGGTGCCTACAAGTATTAAAAGCATTAAGAGCAATTTGGGGTGAAGCGTCTCTGGGACACGACGACATGCTGACTGCAGTGGGGTTTGAACCTGCGACCCCCTGATCCAACGCACTATCCCACTGCGCCACACGCCTCCAGTCACGAAATTAATCTATTGGTTCGTGTTCACCGACACGATTTTAAAAGCAATGTAAATAATAACAAATTAGAAGGAAACAAATATTTTCAAAAATACAGATTTCAATATCCTGAGGCTCTGAGCATTTATTTTCCTCACGGACGGCAAGAAAAGTCCGACATTATACAATTTAAAATAAAAACAATGATAGTTGCTTGATATTGAGTAAGAACATGTTTTATGAACCCCACAGCTTCCGGTCTTCCAAGACCCGACCGGACAAAAAGACGTGTTGCAGGCACGAAACACACAACCAATAGAAATACATTGCTTTTAAAATCGTTCTGTGTGACACGAAAAAAACGGGGAAATCGTCTTGGTGACTATAACACGAAATGCCGCGAGACTGGGTTGCATATAAATACATTTGAATTGCTTCTCTGTGCAGTCATCCCGTACCACATCACCATCTGCACCGGGTTGGAGAGAGACGCCAGCACGCTCAGCCGGGCGTTTGTGATCATCATCGGCTCGAACCACGCCCAGACGGAGAGGCTGTGGCTCGACCTGCCCGACGAGAGGAGAGGCTTCGAATCCGGATCTCTGGAGAGCTTCCAGTCCTACGGGTCCGACGTGGGGGAGATCAAGAAGGTCGAGGTAAGATAAGATAAGAAATGTATTTTGGGAAATGATACAGTATGTCTTTGATTTGAGCGGGTAAAGAGTTCCAGTTTTGTATTACTGTGACCGAGAAGTCCACACACACACACACACACACACACACACACACACACACACACACACCCTTTAAGTTTATTTATTTATTTGCATTATATATACTATTGTGTATGTTCTTTCCCACTATGACTATGTGTGTCATTACGTATGGTATTCCTGTCATGCTATGTTTTTTCTTTATTATTTCTTGATGGCTGTTCTGTCTGTCTTCGATGTTGAAAAAGGGAAGCATGATTTCCACCCCAAAGCAGTCTGTGCTATTGCTTACACTTGTATGCTTCTTCTCAATAAAGATATTTTATTTTTTATCAGCTCGGTCACGACGGGGCGACCCCAGAAAGCTGCTGGTTGGTGGACGAGCTGTCTGTTGCCGTGCCAACCAAAGGGGTCAAATATATCTTCGCCTGCAAGTGCTGGCTGGCCAAAGATCGAGGAGACGGTCTGACGTCTCGAGTTTTCAACGTGTTGGACGCAGAGGCCATTTCCATCTGCCAGCAGGTAGGATCATGAAATATGAAGGACTCATCATTTACTCATTATCTCTAGATTCAATAGTTTAGCTACAGCAGAGGTGGGTGTACAAAGTGGAGTACAAATACTTCGTTACTTAAAGGTCCCATGTCATGCTTTTCTGGTTATTACCCGTCCCCTTGTTGTTATGCATGTGAACGGTCTGCAGAGTCAAACCCTCAAAGTGCACCCTGTAGCGAGTAAAACTCTAACACAGAGAAGACCTGTCTGCTGCCCCAGAACGCCTCGTTGGACATTTCTCTCTTTCCATTGTTTACTTCTTGGGTATAGTGACATATTTCGGGAATAGTGACGTTACGTCCGCAGAGCCGTTACGTTTGGACCAATCCGTGGACTTTGGCTCGCTGGTGTGGGATCGGCGAGACACCGAGACACCACGGAACTCAGCCTGAGCACACACACAGACTCCCAGCCAGACTGCGGGTGTATGTGTGTTTCGGGCTGGGTTTCGCTGTCTCGCAGACGGCCACTGGGCTCACAGGGAGGGGGGGGGGCAGGAGCTCCAACAAGCCGTGTGGGACAGAGAGTGAACACACACACTATACAGAGATGCTGTTTGAGAAACAATGTGAGTTTGGAACATTGAACAATATAAATGTATTTTAGTAGACCTCAACAATGGAATCAGTACTTTACTCCCCCTAGTGGGCCACAAAAGCATTGCAAGTGGGCCTCCAAATAATTTGCAAAACATTATGATTTGTGTGGAAACATTTCATTATTAGGATTTTGTTTTATTTGAACCTCTTTTCCTTTCTCATTCTCAATCCTCCTTAGTCATCACAGTCCTTGACAGCGGTCTGTACTACTGGATTAACAACGTGTCACATGTTCTGAATTGACCAATCAGAACTTTATTTATGGTTGAATGTGGGCCGCGAAATATTTTTAGATTCTTAAGTGGGCCCTGAGATGAAAAAGGTTGGGAACCGCTGCTGTAGAACATTCACTATTATTGTATAGGTATAGATGGATGACTTGCTTGTGGAGTACAATAAGGGACATACAAATATAGCGAGTAACATGTCTTGTGTTTTCCTGTCAGATTCTTTACGAGGTGACGGTGGTGACCGGAGACGTTCAGAACGCAGGAACCGACACTCTGATCTTCATGTCTGTGTTCGGAGCCAACGGCACCACGGAGGAGATGCTGCTGCTGAAGAACGAGGACAGGTGTGTGTGTGTGTGTGTGTGTGTGTGTGTGTGTGTGTGTGTGTGTGTGTGTGTGTGTGTGTGTGTGTGTGTGTGTGTGTGTGTGTGTGTGTGTGTGTGTGTGTGTGTGTGTGTGTGTGTGTGTGTGTGTGTGTGTGTGTGTGTGTGTGTGTGTGTGTGTGTGTGTCCAGAAGTGGGAAGTAGTGGAGTACAAATACTTCGTTACTGAACTTAAGTACATCTTTCTCGTATCAGTACTTTACTCCACTACTTATTTTTCTGACACATTTTTACTTTTTTAACACAAATAACTGTACTTTCTACTTCTTACATGTTGAACTCAAATACCTGTAATTTCTACTTCTTACATGTTGAACTCAAATACCTGTACTTTCTACTTCTCACATGTTGAACCCAAATACCTGTACTTTCTACTTCTCACATGTTGAACCCAAATACCTGTACTTTCTACTTCTTACATGTTGAACTCAAATACCTGTACTTTCTACTTCTCACATGTTGAACTCAAATACCTGTACTTTCTACTTCTCACATGTTGAACTCAAATACCTGTACTTTCTACTTCCTACATGTTGAACTCAAATACCTGTACTTTCTACTTCTTACATGTTGAACTCAAATACCTGAACTTTCTACTTCTTACATGTTGAACTCAAATACCTGTACTTTCTACTTCTTACATGTTGAACCCAAATACCTGTACTTTCTACTTCTTACATGTTGAACTCAAATACCTGTACTTTCTACTTCTCACATGTTGAACCCAAATACCTGTACTTTCTACTTCTCACATGTTGAACCCAAATACCTGTACTTTCTACTTCTCTCATGTTGAACTCAAATACCTGTACTTTCTACTTCTTACATGTTGAACCCAAATACCTGTACTTTCTACTTCTCTCATGTTGAACTCAAATACCTGTACTTTCTACTTCTCACATGTTGAACTCAAATACCTGTACTTTCTACTTCTTACATGTTGAACTCAAATACCTGTACTTTCTACTTCTTACATGTTGAACTCAAATACCTGTACTTTCTACTTCTTACATGTTGAACTCAAATACCTGTACTTTCTACTTCTCACATGTTGAACTCAAATACCGGTACTTTCTACTTCTTACATGTTGAACTCAAATACCGGTACTTTCTACTTCTCTCATTTTCCAAACAGCTTCTGTTCAACTTCTCCTCTGCCAAAGCCCCTCTTACCTGTGGGGTTCCCCAAGGCTCGATCCTGGGCCCCATCATTTTTCTACTGTACATACTGCCCCTAGGTTCAATTCTCACAAAACACAACATCCCCTTCCATTGTTACGCTGACGATGTACAGATCTATCTGCCCCTCAATTCAAATGTCAACTCATTACAGCTATTGATGGACTGCTTAACAGAGATCAAATCCTGGCTGAGCCAACATTTCCTCAACCTCAACGAGAGCAAGACCGAGGTCATCTTTTTTGGACCCCAACCTCCAGCCTCTCCGGTTGATACTCTGGGCTCCCCCTAAAAACAGCAGCTGGCCCCAGGCTCTGGAACACTCTGCCCCTCCACGTGAGGTCGGCCCAGACCCTGGGGTTTTTAAATCCTCACTAAAGACACACTTCTTCTCCCTGGCCTTCTAGTCAGAGCGGAGCACGACACCTGACTGTTCCCTGTGTTTGAGTTTTATATTTGCTGTTGTAATTTATTGTCTTTCGCAGTAATGTGTTTGTTATTTGCATGTACAGCACTTTGGCTCGACCACAAATCGTTTTTAAAATGTACTATATAAATAAAACTTGATTTGATTTGCCAGAGTATCTTTAAACACGAGTATCCGTACTTCTACTTGAGTAAAGGACGTGTGTACTTTTCTCTGGTGGACTCCAGGTTTGAGCGCGGTCAGGAGGACACGGTCAACATGGAGATTGATGACATCGCTCCCCTGAGGAAGATGAGGCTTCGTATCGACGGATCAGGAAGTCGACCTGACTGGTTCCTCGATAAGGTCAGCTCACTTCAAAGTGGAAAATACAATGATTTTACACAACAACGTAGAGGTCGTGGTGCATATTGGAAGGGAAAGGGAAGCGACCCAACAAGTATGGGGGCCTAGAGCATCTGTTTATGATTAAAAATAAATAGTATTGTATTATATAACAGTCAAGATGATACAGTACATAGACCTACACTTAATACAATCTACCACAGGGATGCAAAATGAACACAAATAGATGACAAAAGAGACATAAAAACACCACAGAGATGCAACACATCTTCAAAGTGATGCATAACGTCCAAGAAGGCCAAAGAAAGAACCAGGAAGAGACACAGCAAGTACTCTCATGCCCCTTTCACACCAACGCGGTTTCAGCTCCGGCTCGGAGATGGAGCCTGAAAAGTACCGGTTTTTCCTGTTCACACCGCAGAGGCGCCGCCTCTTAGCTCCGGAATCCGGTTCACTTCCAGCTCCAAAAAATTGTCGGCCTAGAGCAGGGGTTCTCAAAGTGCGGCCCGCGGGCCAATGGCGGCCCTCGGAAATGTTTCTGGCGGCCCGCGATAGTTAACGTGACACGCTGAAATGCATGCGTTATATTTTAATCCTCCGTGGTTGTATCTAGTAAGAATTAGAATGGAATTTAAGAATGGTAAAACTGCGCCCCCTGGGTTGTCATTCCTAAATTATGAATGACAGCTTGTGGAAAGTTTGCTAGACTACTGGTTGCATGGCAACTAGGCATCTCGCGAGTTGCGGTAATTGGTTAGTACAATAAAGAAAGGATTTGTTTTGGAATTATTGTGTGTTCCGTTTTTTCTTGGGCGGCCCTCAATCCAATATTGGGTACCTACATTGGCCCTCACTCATCAACACTTTGAGAACCCCTGGTCTAGAGGCAAGAGCTTCGGAGCTAAGAGGCGGCGTCGCTTACGTCTCTCTTACGTCGAGGTGGGGGCAGATTCGTTGTTGAAGTAGATGCTGAAGACCACAAAGAAGTCTTGCATTTCGCATGTGATGTTTGTAAAGTTCCAAGTAAAGTCGTCCCTTGTAAAGTCGTCCGATGCCTTCCATGTCGTTTCGTAAGAGGATAACCAAAGCGAACAGCGCTTCAATACAATCGGCCATTGTTGTTGTTGTCGATGTGAGGGATTTCCGCGTGGTTTGGATTTTATGAAGCGGGCACGTAGACGGTGACGTCGTGACGCAGCAGCGGCAGCTCTGGGCGGTGTGAACCGAGCGGGAGCAGAAAGGGGAACCGGAGCTGAACCAGAAAAGCTCCCGCTCGGAGCTATAAGGGAAATGCGCTGGTGTGCCGCAAGAGAGTGAATACACACACTATACACAGAAAGTACACGTTGAGATGCAAAACAAGTACGAAGAGAGGAAAAAACCACCGTAAGAAGACCCAGAAGACTCCGGAGAGTTCCAAACGTCTGCTTGGAAAAGAAACACAACCAAAACGGCCCAGAAGGGAGACGGCATCGATGAGACGGAAACCAGAGGCAGGAGAAAAGCTCTAATCAGGGTTAAGCCTCCAGAATCAGAGTCACGTCTCACTGGGGTCCTGTAATCCTGTGAGAGACACGAGACCAGGAGAATCTCTCTCTCACACACACACACACACACACACACACACACACACACACACACACACATCTATCCCTGCCTGCAGGAGAATGAAGAGCGCCTTCAAAGATCAATAACAGAGCAGTCACAGGTTTGTTTTTCTAGTGGCACGGCGGGCTGTAGGTCGTTCATCTATTATATCACACACACACACTCACACACACACACACACACTCTCACGCACACACACACGCACACACACACACGCACACACACACACACTCTCTCTCACTCACACACACACACACACACACACACACACACACACACACATATCTATCTATCTATCCCTGCCTGCAGGAGAATGGTCAATGATTCATCCACCCACAGATAAACGCACACACACAAACACACACACAGGCACACACACGCACACATGCACACACACACAGGCGCACACACACACACACACACTGTATGTTGTGTGTATCCAGTAGATACATTGATTTGACACATGTTTTAGAATCGATTACGTTCACAGAGCGCTGCAGGAATGTCTAAACCTCTGGTTCCTCCATTTGAAAGAAAAGCAGTTTAGAAGTTAAGTTAGAATATACAAGAAAAACATGTCAAATAAAACAAGAACAATGAATATTTTTTTAAACCTAATTAGTTAATTCAAAATGATATAAGATATATATTAATATAAACAGGAGGGGATTGATCAGATGTTCAGGCTTCTTGTTTTTACTCCAGACTTTTTTTAAAGCAGTATTAACGTCAAAAACATATTCATTTACTTTTAGCGCTCGCATTAACGCTTACAAAAATGTGGTTTTGATTTAAAAACCACCGACAATATAATATATATAATTATACAAATATCATTATTACATATATATCAATTATTGTTGTGATGTTTTTGTTTTGATTTGAAGGGAGAAGCGTTTCTTTCTTTCATTGTACATGTATAACGACATTAAAGGATTCTATTATTATTCTATTACGCAATAATCCAATATCCCATGCCAAACCGATTCGCTTCCTCGTAGCAGGAAACACTGCAACGCTAGCTTCCTCCATGTGTTCCCAAAAGGCTTCGGCTCTTTGTCTCCTGGGCTGACCTGTGAGGACGGCATCACCGCTCACCTCCAGATTCACCCTGATGCCTCAGCAGCAGAGCTTTGATGAAACGGAACACATCTCCTCTGCACACGTCCCTTTAGTCTCCCCTGCAGAGCGTCCCAGCCGTCAGAGCGCTGTCCCTCCGTATCTGGGACTCTCGGGCTGGGAACGTCTCCTTGATCCGACCCTGAACAGAGCTCTGTGTGTTCAGCATCACAAGCAGGCAGTGGCGGGGCCAGGGTATTTGTGTTATCTGTGGTAGGGCTAACCCATACAGCGGTGGGGCTCAAGTCAGAATCTGCACACACGCTATGTCGCCCCCCCCCCCCTTGACAGTGAAACGCCACGCGTGAGGTTTAGATCAAAATGGAACTGTGTGAAATAAAATGGCACATTTGTCTTGTAGAAAATAAAAAGGGATCCCTGTGAACGTGACGGATGATGGCACACGTTGAAGATCCAATGGGGATACTGAATGGCGGTTCCGATTGATCTCATAAGGCATGACGCAGACCCAACGCTTCGCTGCTCTGATTGGCTGCAGGTCTATTCAAATTGCATTCGGAGGCATCTCACCGCGGCCGCGCTGATATTATAACGCCAGAGAATTTCCACACCTTTAGTGAATAAAACTCCCCTACTACTTAGACCAGGGGTTCTCAAATGGGGGTACGCGGACCCCTAGGGGTGCGTTGGGG
This sequence comes from Chaenocephalus aceratus, assembly GCA_023974075.1. Taxonomy (NCBI): domain Eukaryota; kingdom Metazoa; phylum Chordata; class Actinopteri; order Perciformes; family Channichthyidae; genus Chaenocephalus; species Chaenocephalus aceratus. Next base: position 95,727 of record JAMFTG010000934.1, read on the forward strand.
TACTGCAGGGGGTACGTGAAAAAAAAAAAAAACCATGCATGATTACAAAAATAATCTTAGTACAATAAGTTAAATAGAAAACACAATTGTATATAAAATATTCCTAGAACCACCAAGGGGTCCTCATAAACATGTCAAATTGGTGTATTGTATTTTATAGTTTTGCATAATATATCATTTTGTTCATTGGTTTGTTAAACATATTACTTCAGTTGAAAATAAAATATTTTTTCATGCATAAAATGAAAATATCCTTAGTTTGTTGTAAAGGAGTTAATAAATCACACACTGAGGGAACATCACTGTATTGGAATTATTTGTATAGGCTTTTTCGATGTCGGTCAGGGGGTACTTGACTGAGAAAAGTTTGAGAAGCACTGACTTAGAGCACATGTGTCAAACTCGAGGCCCGGGGGCCAAATCAGGGCCGTGGTGGATTTAATTTCGGCCCGCAGGATCATTTCTAATTCCTATTAGATCTGTCCCGCCGGTATATTGCACCTTCACTCCATCCTGAGGGTCTCCTCCGCTCAGAGCCGGACCCCAAACATTGATGACCTTGCACCCTGATGAGACGCCAAGTGTCTGAGCTAGCATCACAGAGCAGCAACCTGACTTCAAAGGATGCTTCCTTCTGCACTTTCTCTCACGACAACAGAGCATGCTTGGTTTCTCTCTGAGGGGAATAGTTTTGTTGAAGCTGCTGTTGGCCTGTGGGGAATGTACTCATGAGAACTGACTCTGGAGAAGCTGCAGATAGAGCCATGAGAAATGAATGCAGCTGATTATTTAATGTTGTTTTTATAGGCAATCATTGAAGCTTTGTTAGTTCCAGGTTTAATATGTGCAATAAGTTCATTTCAATAAGTTCTGCTATAAACATTGAACCAGTCCGGCCCTCCACTAGCACCCATTTTTTATTTTTTTTGGCCCACTGTGTATTTGAGTTTGACCCCTATTCCTTGCACCCCTCTTCTAGCATAAGCCCGAATGGTCTCAACCATATTGCATCAGCAATAGGTGGGGGCTGAGGCGGGGCTGAGGCGGGGCTAAGGTGGGGCTGAGGCGGGGCTGAGGCGGGGCTAAGGTGGGGCTGAGGTGGGGCTTAGGTGGGGCTGAGGCGGGGCTCAGGTGGGGCTGAGGTGGGGCTGAGGCGGGGCTGAGGCGGGGCTGAGGCGGGGCTGAGGCGGGGCTGAGGGGGGGCTGAGGCGGGGCTGAGGGGGGGCTGAGGTGGGGCTGAGGCGGGGCTGAGGCGGGGCTAAGGTGGGGCTGAGGCGGGGCTCAGGTGGGGCTGAGCCATTTCTTGGTATGGCTGTAGCCTACCCCAGCCATACCCTGGCGCGAAGTGAAATGGACCCAACAGTGCAAATACATACGCAGACAGACGAGGGAACACCTTCGTCTAGTGAGGAAATGTTATTCTATATGTTGCATTGTTGGAGCTTATGTGCATATGACATTAAAACCTTTGAATCCTCTGTTCCTGCAGGTGATCATGCGTAACCTGACCACAGAGGAGGTTTCTGTGTTCACCTACGAGGACTGGCTCTCCAGGACTCACGGACCCAAGAGGACTATGATCTGCGAGATGGCTGCTGTGGTGGACGAGGAGATGATGGTGGAGCCGACAACGTATACAGTTCAGGTCAAAACCAGCGACACTGCAGGTAAATCCTCCTCTTCTTCTTCATGTCTCTTCTACATCAACATGTGTCCCCTCTTCTCCATGTCTCTTCTACATCAACATGTGTCCCCTCTTCTTCATGTCTCTTCTACATCAACATGTGTCCTCTCTTCTCCATGTCTCTTCTACATCAACATGTGTCCCCTCTTCTTCATGTCTCTTCTACATCAACATGTATCCCCTCTTCTTCATGTCTC